>VUQG01043686.1:16534-46940 GCA_015106755.1 Etia nguti
CGTTACCTCAGTTTCCCTGTGTCTTTTCCTGTGTGTTATGAATAAATTTTTTTATTTTTTTGGTACCGGTACTGGTTTTATTTTGTTGTATTTATCCGCGACACCTTAAAGGCCAGTCCGTAAAAATATTGTCGGACATGAACCGGTCCGTGGAGCAAAAAAGGTTGGGGACCCCTGCTCTAGAGTCAGATTTGAGGCCAACAGCTAAAGCCTGGCTGAAACTGGGCCATGTAACAGGATGATGATCCAAAGCAGAGCAGCAAATCTACAACAGATTGGTGGAAAAAAAAAAAAAAAGTTTCAATAATTACAGTCCAGATCTCAACCTGACTGAAATGCAGTTGTCATGGTTAGTGCTGTGTGGCAGGCAGGAAGGAGGACCCAAATGGAGGACTCACAGGTGGAGGGTTAAACTTAAAGCACACCTTTATTCCTGGGAAAACACGGAGGAAACACACAGCACTGAGGAGGTGTATGAAGGTTAACGATGCGACCACAAGCAGGGGAAGACTGAGGACTAAAATACACAGGTAGGATCACGAGAGGATGGGGACCAGGAAGAAAACACAGCCGGGGAAAATCAGACATAATGAGACGAGGGAAGGCAAAACTAGTTACACTGATGTCTATGAAAATAAAACAGGAAATACGACACGTACGCTCAGACACAGACTCAGAGACACGAGCTTAACACTACGACATAACTGACATGGTAACAGAGGGAACATAGAGACAAGGTTGACTAGACAAGAGACGTGGGACCAGGACAGGAAAAGAGAAATGGACTTGATACTGAACAGAGGGAACACAGAGTACAGGGACAGGAGTGACATGAGACACGACTGACTGGGGAACAAGAGAATAAACCCGAGGGCAGAACTAACCTAAGAAGTAGAAATCACAAACCCAGAAGAACTAGAGAGCTAGAAATGCAAAACAGAAACCAAAACACTAGTGGTCATAAACCAAGATGAAACCAAAGATTAATAATCCCCATCCTCTCGTGATCCCACCTCTGTATAATAATACAAAAATCGAAACACTGGCTCACCGACTCAGGACCGTGACAGCAGTGGTGGGACCTTAAGAGAGCTGTGCATAAATGAATGCTTCCAAACTTCAATGAACTGAAGCAATGTTGTAAAGAAGAGTGAGCCAAAATTCCACCACACCAATGTAAGAGACTGAAAAAGTCATACAGAAAAAGATTACTTCATGTTACTTCAAATTATTGAAGTAACCAACTAAAGGTGGTTCTACAAACTGCTGAGCCAAAGTGTGTACTTTGTTTCTGATACACTGGTTTTACATTTTGGCTTAGTTTTTGTTAAATAAATAAGGACACATTGCGATATGTCTTGTGCTATTATTCATCTCAGCTTGTAAGGCCTGGTAAGAACTAGACCTGATAAACCTTATAAAATGACTTTGGATGGTTCTTTTTAATTATTATTTTTACCATGGCTGTCTTATTATTTCTTTGATATTCTGGTTTTAGCTATCTTTAGTTAACTATATTAAAAGTAAGAACTTGTCCAGCTCAGCTGAATAACGTCAGCCCAGCAGGACAGAGAGTACCCGGCAATGTTACATTTCATAACAATGAAGAAGATGAAAAAATAATAGAACAACAGTATTGTTTGATAACACTGACATAAAACTAAGTTGCAAACATATGCATTTAGTGTGTAGCAAGTGTGATTGTAGATACTTGTTTATCTTAGATAAGCGAGAATGAACCTGATGTTAGTGGAACAAAAGCTCCCTGCCAGTGTTAGAGAGGCTGGTTCTGTGTAATGTCTTACACTGATAGTACTCTGTCTGCTAAATATGTTAAATATTCACATCGTTCTGAACAAGAGAACAAATCCTATAATTTTTTACCTTGGCCCACGGGGACTAAAACTGGTCTGGCTGATTTAAAATGGCTAGTCTCTTATGTTGTCCTCATCTTTTTAAAGGTCAATGCATTTCCTCTGGATATACCTTTAAAGTGTGAATGTTTTAGGTGAAAAATACATCTCTGCAGCCTTGTTTAACTTGATATGAACAACAAGTAACTAATGCCATCAGAACTGAACCATATATTGCTGCGGTACAATAAGGCAACTTCCACAGTAACAAGGATTTATTTTAAACTTGATGTCTAATACAAGCATCTTAGGACACTTCTGCAAACAACGCTGGTTTTACTTTTGAAACCCCATTCTAGTGTGCATACAGCAGGACAAAACTGAGACTTTTGGAAATGATGGTCCAGGCACCCACGCGTGCTTCCTGTCTTATTTGTCACAAAAGCTAATCTAACACATTATAGGTAGGCTCACAACCCTTTTTGTGATGTCATCTTTCCTGTGTGGGTACTCCACTCTGCCACCTGCTAAAATATGTGCTTTTAGCAATAGCTGCAATTCACAATCGTTAGCTGAAAGTGCTTTATGTTGTGAGGCATAACAGCCCCTATGTGCAGCACTTGGTGAAAGTGGGAAAGAAGAACTCCCTTTTAACAGGAAGAGACCGCAAGACTCCAGGGAGAGGCAGACATCTGAGGGTGAGGAGAAAGAAACAAGAGAAAAGAGGACCCTAGACAGATCATGAACAACAAATAGAACAGAACAAAGGACTACAGGCGACAATAAACAGAAGTTAATGACACACAACGCTGAAACTTGTTATATGTTGTAATGTGGAAGTCACTAATTTTCAAGTTGCAGTTGGTTCAAAGTGCTGAAGTTAGACTTCTGACTGGAACATATAACACAAGCATATTTTGCATATCTATCTAATTTTGTTGCTTATCAAGTTCTTGACTGCCCCAGTCCCACTTTATTTGCCAGCCCTGAAACTCTAACCCTAAGTTGTTTGCTTAGTTCAGCTGATTAACAGCTTTAGGCCGTGTTGATAGTGAGAGTGGAATTTCAGGCTTCTTCTGTTCTTTTTAACTCAGGTTGGCTAATTCAGTAACTATATTTGCCTAAAAGCATTTTCCCATTTGGCATTTTAAGTTATGGAGCAGAATTGAAATTCAAGTTTAAAGCTCAGTAAAGGGTCAGTATGGACTATGTTAAACCTACCAAGCTATCAACAGTGGTTTCTCCTAATATTGCAACAAGGAGCTTTAAACTTGAATTTCAGTTACACTTACTGCAGATTACAGATCTAAATGGTCAAACACTCTGTCAGCATAATCAGCCCAACTACAAGGTAGCACATGTGTATTGACCTGTGATTGCTATTTTTACTGCCCTTGGGATCAGTTTGCTTAAAAACGTGCCCCTTTGCTAAAAACTTCCTCAAGTAACCTTTTAAATCATTTGAGTAGAAATGTGTGTATGTATGTATATATATATATATACATATATGTGTGTGTGTGTATCTGCATTCACTTGCACATTTCTGGTAAAGCCAATAACATGTTAATGTTTTTTTAGGTGGGCTGCAAGGCAGTGATGGTTTTGTTCCACTACGGGGTCATGGCCAGTTACTTCTGGCTGCTTGTGGAGGGCCTCTATCTTCATGCTTTGTTAGCTGTGTCCTTCTTCTCTGAGAGGAAGTACTTCTGGTGGTACATTCTCATTGGGTGGGGTAAGTGTTAGCTGTCATGCCAGTTATTGATGAGTAGGCTTACAGGTCGCTCTCAGAATCTCATTTGCAAGGGGATCGGATGTGTCCATTTGTCTGTAGTGTCAGTCCAGCCATCGGGCAACCTGAATGCCTTCATTAGTCTTTACTACAACCACTGGATCCGTCCATCCATTACTTATATCTGCTTTATCATTGAGAGATGTACGGGGCACTGGAGCCTATCGCGGCTGGCATGAGGCAGGAGGCTGGATACATCCTGGACTGGTGGTTGGGCCTTCACAGGGCCAAGACAGAAATCCTTCACACTTTCATACTTGCAGCCAACTTAGACCCATCAGTTACCCTAACATGCATATCATGGGACTATGGGAGGGAACTGGAGTATATATTATTTCATGTAAATGAGGTTTAATACATGCAGCTGCTTCAGAGAAATGCTGAACTTGCAATCTGCATATGAATGAGTTTTGCTTAGATTAGCAGCAGCAGGCAGCTGGCACCCATCCTCATTGTTATAATTCAGTCAAAGAGTCCTGCAATGCTTTTGGAAGGCAAATAGCTTTATGTATGTATGGCAAACGTAACATATAAATAAATTAAATTCTTTGCCGAACTTAGAGATCAAACAAGTAGACCTGAACTGCTATATTTTAATTTCAACAGCAATATGGTCCCTGCTTTCATCAGGATTCATATATTCGTAAAAAGGAGCCAGGTGGAACCTTTGAGGAGTTTCATTTTAATTTCAGTTAAAATCTGAAAATATTTTACCTTTTGATCCTTCAGTTGCCTTTGACGTGTATATTCAACAATATTTATTTTCCCTTCATAGTGAAGTAAATCTAGAAATAGGCTTGAAATGTTGTGTCTGCAAGCAGGAAAATGGAAACAAGCCTTTCCCATAGATACCCAGGATGAATCAGTATTGGCACAGAGCACACATGAGTCGTGTTAAGAATGATAAGCATAGCAGAAATGCAATATTGCTTCAGCTGTAAACCCATTCATAAGATTAACAGTGTACTCATGCCCAAATGTGGTACGGATAAATAAATAAGTATATAAAATAATCTATAAAATAAATCACATAGCTGATAATTTCTCTCTGAGAAACAGAGATCATTTTAATGTTGAAATAACTTAGAGGTAATTCTGTTTGTGTTGTAATTTGTCTGCAGGGGCTCCGACCATCTTTATCTCAGCGTGGGCGATGACGAAGGCTTTTGTAAATCACCCTGGGTGAGTTCATCTTTTTAGCCTTGTTTTCTTGTTGATTAAAGTGAAGTTATCATTTGGGATGCACTGATTGTGAAAGTCTTAGCCAATACTGATGCAGATATTAGAATTACAGTTCTGTGCAAAAGTCTTGAGCCATGCATTACAAAGATTAACAGCTGGTCTTCGGAGAAATTTCGCTGCCTCTATTTACAGTCCAGTGATTTTTTTTTTTATGATCTCTTATTAAGAACTTCTTGTTTGCATTTCCTTTTTTTCCTGTCAGATGCTGGGAGACAATTGATGACGGCCCTTGGTGGATCATCAAAACCCCTATTTTAATCACCATACTTGTGAGTCAGAGCAGCTCTTTGTGAGTAACATTCCAATCTCAGCCTAATGCAAAATTAACCAGTCTGCTACTTTCGTGGCAGGTGAACTTTTTCCTCTTCATTTGTATCATCCGGATTTTGCGGCAGAAGATGAATTGCCCAGACATTGGAAGAAAGGAGTCCAATCAATACTCGTAGGTATTCAGCGCAAAATGTCAGCATCTTGATCATAGTGTGGGTTCAGTCATTTCTTATCAGGTGATGCTAATTTAATTAATTTTGCTGCTGTTAGGTTTTGATTTTGACTAAGAGCTCTTGCACAGTGGCATTCAACTCTAGCCTTTGTGGACTTTAACACGGCTGAACACAAGCCTTCTCTTTACTTCTTTTTCCTCCCATCTCTTGTTTTTAGGAGACTGGCTAAATCAACTCTGTTGTTGATTCCTCTCTTTGGCATAAACTACATTATTTTTGCTTTCATCCCCGATGACATTCACCCACAAGTGAGGATGGTGTTCGATCTTATTCTGGGGTCATTTCAGGTAACGTCCCAAAACTGCATTAAGTCTGCAACACTTTCCAAATGGTGCACAGAAGCAGGCAGCACTACTTTTAGATGAATTAGTGGATTTTATACTTGAAATATTGCGTTTTAGGCGGAACTGCTGCCACAAATGGACATCCTTTCGTTTGATTGCAAAGTTTTATGAGGATAGTTTGTCGGATGGAGCAAATGAATGGCTGGTTTTGCTGACATGTTTAACTTTGTACGCTTAAATAATGAGTTTGCTCGTTTGCTGAGTATTAAATTGAAAGTAAACTCTGAGAGCAAAGTGCAATGATGGAAGTCGTGCAATGGAAAGTATTCTCAATTTATAACCGCTGTAGTTCAGAGTGATATCCCCTGGGAACATTTCCCAGGGGATCTGGATGATAAACTTGCTGTCTGAGCCTGAAGTTGGTCGTCATTTTACCATCATTATTCATACACAAGTATTTTGAGTGTTTCCCCAGCTGTGCGATCATACTTGTATTTCTTTGCAACAAACAGCTCTTACAGGGCAGTGTGTGTGTGTGTGTGTGTGTGTGTGTGTGTGTGTTTTCCCATCTCTTCAACAGGGTTTTGTGGTTGCTGTCTTATACTGCTTTCTAAATGGAGAGGTGAGTAAATTCTAACAAAACAAAGCTCTTTAAGATAAATTAGCTAAATCCTGTGTTTCATGCCTGCTTAACGATGCTCCTCATTCTGTTTGTCTACCTTTCTGCTTGTCCTGCAGGTGCAGTCGGAGATTAAGCGTAAGTGGCGCAGATGGATGCTGCAGAGGTTTCTGGGTGCTGATACTAAGTACCAGCAGCCCTCCATGGGCAGCAACGGCAACAACTTCAGCACCCAGATCACCATGATGACCAAATGCAGCCCCACAACACGCCGGACATCTGCATGTCAGGAGCGCCTCTCGTCCATCTGATATCCAGTTAAAGTTACTGTCGCTCTTTGATTTAAATCCTTAGGCACTGAATGTGTGGCTCACATATGCTGTTGCCACAGGATCAATATTGGTTACTGAATATTTTTAGCGATTGCCTGTCAAAAATTGAGTGAGACTGAATTTTTCTTGCCAGAATTGAAAGGTAAAACCGCTGTAATAAGAGGCCTTTGATTAGGGAGGTCTGCACCGACAGTCAGGTTTCCGATATTTTTATGAAAGCCAATGTCATGTGGAAATATGTACAGATGGGCTTATACTGCATATTAGTGGTTTGTTGATATCTGTACTGGAAAAGGCTACAGGCAAGTTATGGAAAATCGGTCCTCAGTGTAACAATAACTACAGTAACGTGGTAGTGCAGAGAGAAAGCTCTTCTTAACCCTCATGGACACTGAAGTGAATTCAGTGTCCTCTGACCACACCAGAGACAAGCTGCAAGATGTTTATCAAAAGGGTGTGTGACACAAGAGGTCTCCAACCACTAATGGCCCATGTTGCTTAAGGGAACAATGGAAGCAGCTTTAGTGACTGTGTCAGTCTGCCATGAACCGTCAGAGGAGGAATCTAAAGCACAGGCAGCACAGTGGAGGTTCCTAATGCTGCCTGTGACAGTTTTATTCGGGGGATACTCTGCTGAATTACTGCCGGGTAACATTCCAGAGGAGAGACTGAAGCTCCTGCTTGTGAAATTCAGTTCAGATTACAGAGGCTTTTAGTTTTTGTCTGAGTGCACAGTCAGATAACAGATGGACCAGCTGTATTCCATTAATCCACAACCTACAAGACTGTAAATAAATACGCAGTAACAACAACTTACTTCCATTAACTGGATTGCATGGATAGTTTATTCCACTGCATTTATTTTAAATGTATTCATCTATTTTATGCCTCTAGTGAGACAAGCAGGTCAAAGTTTTCATTAGCTGTAAAATATCTTCTTACTTACACCATGGATTGGCATGCTCACGGATCCCAGACTTTTCCCACTGGTCCCAACAATAGTCTGTATATAAAAGATGGAGGGGGCCACCGTGACATTGCCCGTGGGTTTGTGAACTCCTGTTCTGAAGCCTCAACTTTAACTGTGGCTGTTGCAATGTTGGGTTTTTGAAGCTAGAAGCGACCATATTTACACAAGGGTTATTAACTAATGCAAGCAAGCTTTGCTAGCAAGTTGCATTTGTAAAACGTGTGGGTGCATAACACAGAGAAATACATAAAAATGAATGCTAGTCATAAAAATATAATAACAGAATATCACACTCTGAAACTTCTTGGACTGTCTGTTAGAACTATATGCAACAGCACACTGTGTAGACATCCACTTCAGTGACTTGAATCAGCTGAGGTGAGGCCTGGCAGAGAGTTTGTTGGCACCGACCTGCCACTCACCTAACTACGGTCCTAATAATGCATTAATACAGAGATTAATACAATGTAAATGGGCGAGGAATTTGAGAAAAACAAAATCACCCCTTGTACATCAAAATTAGTTGAGACATTCACGTTTCCCTCAGGTTGAAGTGTAATAACATGATTATTCAGCGTTTTTCATAATCAGGTCAAAGTATTTATTTTGCCATTTAGTTAATTTGTGGCCAAATATAGGCAACACTTATAGCTTCAGCTGTCGTTTGTGTTTAGTGCTAATTGAGAGATGTGAGATTAACACGGTAAACATTTCACCTGCTGTTACAGGAAGCACGTTTACATAAATGCTAGCACCGAGCGCCGCCTGCATGGCTTTGGAGCTCACTGAAAATTTATGAAGCTAAAAGACATCACAACTGTTGGCGTCACGTTAACAATGCAATGCATTTTCTGCAGAAAAGAGTTTTGTACGCTCACATGTTTGGCGTCAGATTCCATCAGAGTCATGTTGGTGTTTATTTTAGTTCCAGTTTTGGTTCTTGTGGTCTGTGTGTGTGTTGTAAACTGAAGCTGAAGTAAAGCTAACCTAAAAGTACCTCAGCCAGGGAGCTAGTGATGTGGATACTGTCAGTATGGATAAAGAGCTGGTTTCCTGTGTATTTTACGGTGATGCTCTTTAGTGCTCAGGTGTCAACTGGAAATAAGTGTTTACATTTGAAGGTACTTCCTTACTCGTGATATTTGCTTACTGTCAGTGTAAAGTTGACAGTGTCTCTCTTGTGTTGCCATGTAAAGACGTTATTGAACAAAATGTTTAATGAAGTTGAATAAAACCATTTGCACTGTGGGGATGGCTCCAGCATTGTTCATGCTTTATAAGCAAAGCGCAGCACTGAAAGCAAGATAATCATCCGATATTTTATTTCTATTAAAATGAAGCATTACAGATAATAAACATCAAGAAATGATATTACAAAAACATGTACAAAGGAACACTTTAGCATTTTAGAAAATACATTTTTGTGCGATGTTCTAAATCGTGTCCTGCTCCAGTATGTATCCGTCTCCCCCTACTGCAAAAGAGAGATAAAAGTCTTTTGATGCTTATTTCATAACACTCTTTTTCATCCCCGGGAACCACGTTCACTTGTTACCCTGAAACATTCTCTGACCCTCAGCTAATCAATGCATCCGTTTAACACAGCGCTAAAGTTACGTGATTCACCTCATGGCGTCAACAGTTTGGTTATAACTTGGTGAGGCGCAGAGTGTTGAGACGCACTGAAAGAATAGTGGATCCCTCCGCATAGCTAATCTCACGCAGTATCCCAGTCCAGCACTTGTCCGACTCATCATATCTGTAGAGAAGATAAATAAGTCAGTGCTGAGTTCCCCTCATAGCATCTTAGGAAAGCATACAGTAATAACAAATGCAATCTCAATATTTTTCATCTACACAGAATGATTAGGCACAAAAGGAATTCTTGACAGCTGTTTATCAAATGAAACTATTATTAACAGCACCGTAGACAGCAGCCATTATTACCTGACAACAAATGTTTTGAAAAGATCCTAACCAACGCCTATGCACCATTAGCAACTCCAAGTCCATGAGCTTTAGATGCAAATCTTTAAAACATGTCAAAATTGTACTTTAGGTCAAATGTTTTTATTTTAGCTCAACAAGCTCTTTAGTGGGATTTGCTGACAATAGAAAGAACATAAATAAAGTTTATTATTTATACAGTGATTTTCCTGCTATGACTTGAAAATGGTCTATTTGTTTGGGTAAGGACCTTAACTTGATCTCTTTATCTTATTGGATGTGTGGCCTCAGATTGTTGCTGAAACCTTACCTCAAGAAATGTTTAAAAACATATAAAATGGTCCAAATATTGTGATTTTTTTAAAAGTAATTTCTTTGGTATAATTTACCAAAATTCCCTGGAAAATAATCCATGTATATGGAGTATGTTTAGATTTCTCCTACATCACTAAAATAATAATCTTCACTGTATGTGAAGGGTTGGTTGAAAATTGCTTTCAATTCAATTTTGTTCATTTAGCAAGAAATCAAAACAGTTACCTTAAGGTGCTTTATATTATAAAGTAGAGACTCTATAATAACACTGAGAAAACCTCAACAATCAGTCGACCCCCTGTGAGCAAGCACTTGGCGACAAGTACCAGTAATTAAATGTCCCAGTAATAAGTACAGATTATAAAAAAGCAATTACCAGATAGGTCGTAATTGCAAAGACATGTAAGTTTAAAGAAGTTAATTTAATGAGTTACAGTGAAAGGAAATGCCTGCGAATAGTAAAATAAACTGAAATGTCCATTTTACTATTAACTGAAGTGTCTGTTAATGCTACTGAAAATACAGGAAAACAGGAGCACTGGGACCCTATAACAGCAGCTGACTTCTCAGACCACCATAAGAATTTAACATAGACCTGTTGTGCTCATTTACAACTCCAGAATATTATTCTTGTATTTGAACTTTGCATTATTCAGAGTTGTTGTATTTATCCCATAGTGGACCTTGGTGTCGCCTGTCAGTTCTTCCACTATGCAAAACAAGCTCCTTTAGTGCCCTTTCCCCTCTCTGACATCAGCTACCCCTCCTAAGCAGAGGTTTTGAACAGCAGGACAGTGGGGCCTCTGTGCTTACAACCAGTCAGGCTGATTGAAACCGATCGGGCGGTGTGCCTCTCTTCATCGTGCAGAGTCAAGAGGAAAAAAACAAAACAACAACAATTGGATTTGAGTGTTTAGATCAGTCTGAATCCCTAGCTTTGGCTCATAAGGATTGTTTGTACATGACTTCATTATTTAAAACTTTGGACATGTTTAATATAAGCCTTTGTAACAGCAGATACACAGCCACTTTATAAACTTTAAAGACAGTCTTTCACTCTGAAACTCTTACAAGGAGTCTGAATAAAAGTTTGCTGTTGGATGAAATCAATTAGTAAAACTCGCTCACTAAAATTCCTTCATCACTAAAATGATCATTTGTGTGTATAAACTGATTCTCCTCCTTTTTTGTTCTGCCATTGTGGTCACCTTGCATTCACTTGTTATGTGTAGTAGGCTCTCACCTCCAAATGTCAGTCATCTCTGTTGGGACGGGCTCCTCACTGGTTTCACTGGGCATCATGGCAAAGCCGCCCACGGCGTACAGGAACCCCCCGGTTGAGATCAGATTAAGGGAACTGCGCTCCTGAGGGAACTCTGTGAACTCAGACCACCTGGAATAACAGGACAATAAAGACACAAACACACACGGGGACGTGATGGTGTTAAACAAGCTTCAATAATACTGAATGACACCCGTACCAGTACCATGAGTGGAGTTTTATGATCTAATGATCTCTTGTTCGTGCTCAGTGAGTCATTTCACTAATGCGGACAGATGCTTACCCTTGTTACGAGTAGATAAAGTGGGTTATATATATATAATAAAGCGAGTCATATATATATATAATAAAACATTGTCTCACTTGTTGCTGGCAATGTCGTAGACCTCCACAGAGCTGGTGAGGCCTGAGTCTGTGACTCCTGTTACCACAAAGATCTGGTCGTTGTGGACGGCGATACCAAACAGAGAGCGGGCTGTTTTCAGAGGGGCCAGGTCCTTCCATTCAAACTTAGTGGGATTATAGACACAGACTCTTCTCATGCACTTCCTACACACACGCAGACAAACAGACAAAATAAGCTTTTTTAAATGGATTCATTAATTTCATGCATGACTTTCATCATATATGTTCTAATCCTGTTCTAATTTGAAAGAAGTGGGCATTTCTGATGTTTTTGAATTTGTAGGAGCCAGGACTGTTTATTTATTTATATATTTAGTTTGTTGGTTTTTAGTCTGAGCCCCATTAAAAATAAAAAATGAAAAATTGTGCTCAGACACCGCAGACTTTAAAAGTTCTGTTTATCCAAAGTTAAACACTGAGTTACAAAATTAGAAGAACAAAAAATAAATAAATAATAATAAAATAAAACTATGAGACTCATGATTGAGGTTTAATAATGAGTTATCTTTTTATTTTCTACTGACATGATCATAAAAATGTGGGTTTTTAAAGCCTGTAGTGCACTTACCTGCTTTCAGACTTTCCTCCAATAACATAGACAAGCCCTTTGTGTGATACAGTTCCATGGCCATACACTTCATAAGGCAGGGGATCGGATTCTCCCCATTTGAATGACCTGTGCAGATGTGCAAATGAAGAAGATCATGTACCATCATGAACAGACTCTGCAGATGATAAAGTGAGTGACTCATGAAAAACTGTGATTCTGAGAAGAAATGAGGCTTAGGAGATGCTGTTTTGTTGCTTTTATAAGGAAAACACACATATCTGGACTTGATGATTTTGAATTTTAAGGTCAAAGTTTAAACAAATTATATTTACTATTGTATGCAATTATATTTCCATAATTTCCATAAGATATGCAATCTCCATTTCACTAGAGCATGTTAAACTTACTGTCTGTCATAGATCATGACTGAACTTAGTGCGTGCTCGCCTTCCTTCAGTTCCTTTCCTCCAACAACAAAGATGGAGTTTTCAGCTTCAGTCAGGCCAAACAGACAGCGTGGGTTGGGTTGTGGAGGCATTCCTAACCATTCTGAACTGACTGGGTCAAACTAGGGATAAAAACAGTGATGTGAGAGGAATTAAATAGAAAAAAAATCCAGAAACATTTTTAAAATAGCTTAAGATTTTAAAAAGGAGCCATTGTCAGAGTTCAGGTTGTAAAGAACAAAAAATGTTTTTCATAAATTACACACTACCTGCAGGAAGTAGGAGCTGAATGGTTCATCTTTGTCCTCTTCATTGTAGAGAAGTCCTCCCACAACAAACACTTGGTTCTCTCTTGTCACCAGGCTGCAGTGGTTCTTGGGAATTTCAGTGGATTCTGACACAACAAAGCACTCGTTTCTTGCCGGGTCATAGGCCACAGTCCCTGTGTCGCTGATCATAAGTATTAGGTCCATCTCAAACATCCCAAAGCGAGGATTATTGTTGAGTATACCCGGCAGGTAACCTTCCTCATCATCTTCCTCATCCTCACTGCCTTCACCCCCCTTTGCCCCATCTCTTGCAGGCTTCTTCGGCTTAGGGAGCCGCCCTCTGTGAGCATCCCTGACGAGATCCAGCTCCTTCTTGATGTCCTGGCTGAAGCGGATGTACTGGTGACGCTCCACTTTTTCTTTGAAGTAATCCAAAGGTATGAGCCTGAAGCGTACACAGTGCAACAGTTCTGGCAGATCTTTGACTCGATTTGTCTCGTCATGCTTGACCCAGTCCATCAGGGATTCAAACACCTGCTCCTCCCGCTCAACATTAAGGGCGTCTGAGGTGATGATGATGGCCACCTCACTGGGGGCTAGCTGCAGAAAGTCTTGGTCCCTGACAACAACCTGGTAGCGCTCGCAGATGAAGTCTCTCGCGGCAAGAGCAAGCTTGGGACAATCCAGAAGCAGCCCCAGTCTGAAGATAGCCAAGCAATTCCCTAGCACCAACTTTTCTTGGAGATAGGACACACACACAGAGAAGATGGAGGGGATCTGGTACATGTTGGCAACCATGAATATATCTTGGACATTCTGTTCTGTCAGATTAATGTCAGATGTATACAAATACCGCAGGATCATCCCCATAACCCCAGGCTCCACATTTTTGAGGACAACCTCCTTCTTCTTGCTCTCCTCCAAGTCAGACAGGAACATAGCCTTGAAGAAGGGGCTGCTAGCTGCCAGAACCAAGCGGTGGCAGGGGAACTCCTTGTCCTGGATTTTGAGGACACAATCCACAAATCTGTCATTTTCTAAGAGGTCACACAGTCCATCCTGAAGCAGGGTCTGCTGGTACATCCGAGGTTGCTCCACTGGATCTATAGTCATGGCAGCCATTTTGTTCTGTTGCCGTGTCCTGGTTGGGTTTCGTGGGCTCCCTACTTGCTCCCCACAACAGAGCGGGACTGTCAGCGCTCACAAGGTGGCTCAGTTTGCCCTGAATAGTCTCTCGTAGTTGGATGGCTTGTGGCTGCAGCTGTCTGTGGCTGTCAGCCACTACGCAAGTCAGGGGTATTTATAGACAGGAACCTCACAAAGCTGAGGAATCCAACTTGGTGGACAGGGAAGGGGACCTATCCTCTGCTGCACACACAGACCCCCACAAACAGCTGAATGACAGGGGCTGTTAAATCCAGAAGAACAACTCATCGAGCAGCTTGGCTGGGTCTGATCACAGCGACACTTTCACACACACACGTAATCAAATATTGATTTAATTTGTGAAAGTGATCACACTGGCCTCACACAGAGGCAGTTTATCATATTGTAAGTATATTAATGGAGGTATAGGAGTATATGAGTAGTGCCAACTCATATCATAAAACAAATATATATAGAGGGAGGAAATATCCTAAGTTTTAATATTTGTTAGTTTAAAAAATTAATATGACTTGCTTGATGAGGCTTTGGTGGACTGTGGGTCAACTGCTTTGTGTTCTTTTTTTAAATTGTAATACTAGTACTGATTTTTCCTAATTCTCGCCTCTGACATATCCCTTCCAGATCATCAGTCCGTAGTTGTTCCTTCAACTGAAATCTTCACAGTTCTTGTATAAAAACAGTGCCAGGGTTTCCAGCACATTGGGACAGAGTGACCGAATGTGACTGAAACATTTCTCAACCTGTTCCAGCCACAATTGCAGAAAACAAGCAAAAGTTTTAATATTTATACATCTGGTATAAATGAGGATTTTTATTATTATCTGACATCACACATTTTACTTATTCTATATGTATGTATGTATACATGTGCCAACATTAAGTGATTTGCAACAGCAATGTAAACTAAGTGACAAACAGTACTGGCATCTAGTGGTTGAAAGTGAGTCTGAAAAATGTGACCAGTGCATCACATATATATAGAAGGTATAGAGTAAAAAGTCATAATCAGGGATGTCTAACAAAAGCCCCGGGTACCAGAATCAGCAGAGCAAAGACTCAATCTGAAAGGCTTTGGAAAATGTGAAGGAGGGTATAAAACTTTTATTTATACTTTCACATCTTTTACAGCTTTTCTTATTGTTAAAGACCTCCCACATGACCGTCCATACCATACAAAAACAAGATTCCTGTTTTTCACTACCTACTACACAAATATGCATTGAAACATTTGTCTATCTATGCAATGAGCTACCTAAACATTTCTGTAATTTAACCCATTTATCATGTAGAAAAACTGAGAAATACTGTTGAAAATGTACTTTTTCACATTAACCCTTCCCAGGGAATAAAAGTGCAATTAAATGATAGAAAGGGGAGTTTCACTGGTCCGGCTCACTGGAGCTCAAAGTGCGCTCCATGTGGCCCAAAAGGTAAAAGGAGTTTGACATCCCCCGGCCATATAAAGGTTTACACCACTATAGCATCAGTGTCTGATTTACTAACCTCAAACTTGCAAGTACAAAACAATACAAAGTTTATAATCTCTCACATAAACTTATTCTTTGACAAGCTTCTTCTTCTTCTTTTTTGTCATTATACAAATAAACTTAGAGGACACATTGTAGCTGCATAGAGCCTATCAGATGTTTTGGGTTGCAGCAGCATTAAAAAAACAAAAGTTTAAGTAATCATGTTAAATAATTCTTTGTGCTCTGTGCCAGTAAACCTCAACATGAAGCCAACAATGCTTTTTGGGTGTCACACTGTATTGGTTACTGACGTCACTAAACTCTAAAAGATTAGAGAAGATAACCCACCTCATAATACTGACCAAACTGGTTTCATAAAAGGGAGACACTCATTAACAAATACAAGTAAATTACGTGGCCACGGTTTTTCTAAGAGGGTATGTTTTAACCATCCTGACATGTATTGTAGCCTGTTGGCAAAGAAGTGGTTTTGTCCCACTTCGGTCATTGTTGTTGATGTGCAGTTTTTTTCTCTCTGCCTTTCTCTCCCTCTTCTTCTGTTAACTTTCTTCCCAACTTCTCTTTCTTCCTTTTCTTTTCTGTCCCCCAGTCTTGTCCGTTGTGATTGTAATAACCCAAAATTAAAAATCCTGATAAAATTCTAATAAAATATAACTATCAAGTGGACCAAATACCGTAATGGTCCACTTGGGAATGTAAATCTGTTGGGCATTTTTGGCCTTCAGACAACAATTGCTACACTGCCGGACAGGCCAAAAAAAAAAAGTTTAGCAAACGTTGGATGTTTTTAATCATCCATGCTGAAACCACAAAGGAAATAGCAGAAATCAACTTTGGTCAAACAGGGCCATCTGGTGGTGATGAATGGCAGTGTCTCACAAATCAGCAGGAAAGTCTTTTCGTCCATTCAAAGAAAATGAAGTTGTTCAAATGTTTTAATGCAGACCGTCCTGAGCAGCTCATAGATGCATACATGTATACACAGCAACCACACTGCAAATAGCAACCAAACAAACTCACAGCAGGAGTTTCACTTCTGGACGAAACACGACTTTATTACAAGTCAAACATTTGAAATGAACACCTTTAACGAATACCCGAAAGTGGGAAAAAGCATTGCGATGTGCATCGAGTTTTTTTTTTTCTCTTTCTCTGTCTGACTGCTGCACTGAAGACGCACAGCAGGTTTTGTTGACAGGCAGCATAACGCTGACCCATGTCCCCTGCTGGGCTTGTGGCCTTTCAAGTGGGGGTCTTTAGTATGTGAGTGAGAGCCGAGGAGAGATGGACCAAAATTCCACACCTACAGTAATCTCCTCTGGACAGTAGTAGAGTAAGGCAGTCATTCTTTGAATGGTTTCCAGTGACTTAGCTACATTCAGTACTCACTATCACAGGAGATCTGATACATTCTCAAACTAAAATATCAGTGCTTTACCTTCATATATATTTTTCTTAGTAAGAGTAAAACAATTATACTGTACATTACAATCAGCTGCAAGCTATGTGGAGGACCTCCATAGCACCCTTTTTGTTTTCTTTATTGCACTCCATTTATGACACCCTGATTTCAAGTGTTCTTCAAGTTTTACCCTTTTAGCTTGACTACAGATCGATAAGATTGGATCTCAACCATCTCAACGAAATAAAAAACAAAGATGGTTATAAAAAAAGAAGAAGAAATAAAAGTGAAGGAGAACAGAACCACGCAGACCAAAAGTAATTCTTCCTTCACAATACTATATGTCCTTAAGTATTTTTAGATATATTTTTAGTTAGGGTTTTTTTTGCAATATTTTAATCAATCTTTAGTTTAGATCGATACAAATACTAAATGCACTGTCGGTGGGTTTGTGCCAAAGTACGTGGCGATTATCAACAGCAAGTGCACTTGTGGATTTTTCACAGTTCGAATCATTGCCTCGCTTCCGACAAACAAAAGCAAAAACACCGGCTTGTGAACAATATAGGTGCTGAATGGCTGTTTACCAGCATGGTTCTGTTACAGCTTTAAGGCCGAGGATGGAACCACGTGAGCGCCCATTAACCATTAAGTCTGTGAAACTGTTTCTCTGCCAGGTTATTCTGCTTTTTCTTTGCCACCATCCACTGGCTTCACTGGCTCCGGATCTTCCAGCAAGGCTTGTTGTCTCTCTCGTTCCTTCACCAGCTGCACACCACAGTAGGTCACGAGTAACACAGAGAGGGTCGACATAGGAAAACCTAACAACAGGACGAAGAAGAAGGAGGAAAGGGGGGGGGCATGAGAACATTAAAGCACAACTTTAAAGGAGATAGTGCAGATAATCCCGTGAACAAGCCCTGTCAGAGTTGTGTTAGTAAGAATGTTTAACTTTGTAAAGAAATCTGAGGTGATTCTAAAGTCAAATGATCTGTGGAGCATTAAGCGCCTCGAGTCTTTTTCTTTTCTTGTTTTTCTGTGTTTTTGGAACTGAGAAAAACCCTGTTTTAATTTACATGGGATACTGATGTTGTTCCCAACCTTTGAAAATCAGTCTCCTTCCCACCATCTTGGCAAACTCCAAACTGTTCAGGGAGAGAACGTTGTAGAGGACGATAGCCCAGAAGTTGGCAGCATTGAACAAACCACGGATCCTGCGTGACATGGCTTCCCCCATGGCCCCCTAGCAGAGGGCACACAACAGAGCACAAAATTACAATTAACATAGAAAATAAAAGAATGTAATTCTGCTGCCATCCTGCAGACCTGTGATATGTTTGATAGGTGCTTAGTCTGTCATCAACTTAGGATCTGTTTGCTTTTCTCTTTTCTATTATATATTTGGGGCAAGGATAGTAGATCCGCTTCTTTGAATAATGGCTTTTTTAATAAATAAAAATAGTTCCACACCTTAAAATTGTGTCTCTCAGTTTACTTTTGATCCTGTTGCTCTCAGGTCAGTACTGTATTAAGACCCTTCAAACTAAGAAATGTTTTATTTATTAACAGCCAATTCACTATATCCATTGCCTCCCCTTTATAATGTAAGGTACAATATTACTGAGAAAATTCCAACAATTAGATAATAGCCCCTGAGGATCACTTGGCAACAGTGAGAAGGAAGAACTTCCTTTTGATAGGAAGAGAACTCTGGTAGAGCCAGACTCAGGGAGCGACAGCAATCTGCCGTGACCAGTTGGGGTGTTGGGGGAAAGAGGAGAGAAAAAAGAAGGGCACAGGGAGACAAGGACCAAATACACACTATCCTGTCTCAGTTCATTAGGCAGCTTCCACAAAGTGTGAAAGGGTGACTTAAAGTCAGTGCTCCTTAAACACCAAATGTATCAGACACAAATTGTTATTCAAGGCAAGAATTTTCATCCATGTTTAAACATGCCTAGGGGCCTTACTATTTGCCTTATCGTTTCTCACCTCTATGGTAGAAAGTGGTGGAAAGGAGAAGAACTTGGCCACCCACAGCTCAAAGTTGAGGCCAAAGCAGTTGAAAAAGGACCAGATATAAACCAGTTCACATGGGCCCAGCCACAGGGTGGTGATGGCAAAAGTGCAGACGGTTGCAAGCAGTTCTTTGAAGATTTGATCGTGATTTCCACCAATGTAGTCGTAAACATACCTGCACGCGACACAACGATGAGTCACAATCATCTTGTCTATACCATGTTTATGCCCATGAATTTAAATCATCCATGCACTCACTTGCACAGCCAGTCATTGATGCCTCTGTCAAAGTGCCTACAAAAGACACAAAGTTTGGTGAATACTTTCACACATTTTACGGTTTTGCAGAGCGAACCAAGAAACTACACCATGGTTTCACACTGCTGATGCAAGTCGCACGTACGTCTCAGCGAAGACGTAAAGCATGGTGATACACTTGGGAGGCTGAGGAGGGTCCAGGTGATCCAGCATCGCAACGGTGTTGATGACGCCGAACATTACAGCCGATTTCACCCAGTCATACACCAGGTTGGAATAAGCCAGTCCAGCTGTGAGTCACATAAAAACAAATCAGAATAATTCCTAATTAGAATATATTCCACAGTTCTTTTCAGGCATTTATTAAAAGTCCTGCCTCTGAGAAAACCTGCAGTATCAACTTGAAATTATGTCTCATTACAATATTACAGTATTAATTTTTCCACTGATTTTCCTTGGAAATAGTATTATTTTAGGGAATAACAATGTTATTTTGAACCACAAAAAAGCAAATGACTGAAGCAAGAAAACTCTAAGTGTGAAAGAAAGGAAAAAAGCTTTAGATTTAATTACTCACCCAGACACCAGTCAGAAAGCTTGCCTACCAGCCTCATGTCACTGGGTATTGTCAGAATGTAAAGGTAGTGGAAGAAGACATCCACCACGAGAATACCTCCCAGGTGCAACAAGGCCTTGGTGGTGATGTTCCACATCTCCCTCTCTTTACGGATCAGCTGAGTGTTGTTTGCCTGCAGAACAAAAGCTTCCACTAAACCCATATATCACATGCTGTTGTTGGATTTATATTCCATAGAAACTTGAATATTTGATGATTACACCATTCAGAATAGCAGAGTTACAGATGTGTAACTATTTTTGGTCATTAATTAAATAGTTAATTAAAGAATAGATGCACCTACTGTTGATTAAAAGAAAGATTAGGGTTTCTTTTTTTAAAAACACCAGTTATCTTTATATTCCGTTTGATTTTCAATCCTCACCTGGGCATGAAACCGGTCGAATGTCATTATAGGTCCAAAGAAGAAGAATGGGAGGTAGAAGTTGTATTTCACCAGGTCTGAGAACGTGTAGTTGCCTTCCTTCTTCTCGCAGTTCTCTAAAGCAAAACTCATACAGCGCATGATGCTGAAGCCACAGCCTCCATAGAACAGGATATCTTGGAGGTTGAAGGAACCAATTACCAAGGTTTCCTGTTGTGGGGCAGTAGGGGGATAAAAGTTATTCTGAGCCTCAAACACCAGTCTGCTTATGGACAACAATAACAATCTGGCAGAAGCTGTATGCTGTCAGTACTGTAATCATGTGCCCATACATTACATATCACACCAAGTACTTAACGTAATTTGTAATGTTATCTATAGTGTATCGGGATCGTTCACCAGTTTGGTAACGTTTATTAGACCACCCACAGCTGGAACCTTTCACAGGGGTGTGGATAAAGGGGGGCCAACAACAACTGTGTGTAGCAACATGGATACTATGATGTTACAGGGCAGTCACGTTTTCTAGTGTGTGTTTAAGGAGGCTGGAGGTCTGTCTGCATTTAAATTCAACCAATTTTCAAATGGTTTTATTGGTTGTTTCTTTCTAATAAACCTCACTTATTTCCAGTGGGCTTCAATAACTGCTTCTGAGTCTGAACCACCACATTTTGGAAAATCCGGGAAACACCTCTACACACTCAGCTAAACTCCAGAAAAGTTGTAGTTCAGTTCAGTTTTATTTATATAGCACCAAATCACAACTGAAGTCATCTTAAGGTGCTTTATATTGTAAGGTAAAGACCCCACAATAATACAGAGAAAACCCTAACAATCAAATGACCCCCTATAAGCTAGCACTGACAGAAAGTGGGAAGGAAAAACTCCCTTTTAACAGGAAGCAACCTCCAGCAGAACCAGGCTAAGGGAGGGGCAGAAAGAACTTCCATTAGGATCATTATGAAGAAATGTGATGGTCAAGCGAAAAAGTTGTAGTATTTATTACATGCGTCGCTGGACTTTGGAAGTAGGTGAAGTTGTTAAACTTCTACTTTGCTATCATTCCCTCACCTGCCAGGAGTTAAAGGGCTCCAGCTTGATGGAGGCCAGCGTACACAAGCCTGCAGCGAAGCACATCCATTTACTTTTGAATACAGCCACGCTGTATAGTATGATGCAATGAGACAGAACCAGAGCCAAGAAGGTCCAGCCCATCGTTACCAGGACTGCCAAACCTCCATACACCCCAAAGACCAAGGATCTGTGCTGTGGATAAGAAGGAGCCGGAATTAGTAAGGATATCAGGATACAGTTCAGAATTCAGAGGAACACACATGAAGAGTGGTGTTAGTATAATAAGACTCATGAAACTGCAAAAAATGAAAATACCTAAGGATGGGAATATTAAATTACAGGGAAATGAAAACAAATCTACAGTCCACATATGCACAGTTTAAATGAAACGCATGGCAAATGTTGTGAAATTCTAAGATTTTTTAATGTTACCTTACATCCATTTATACCAATCTTCGTTGTAAACATGAAACAAGACAGAAAACATGTTTAAAACATGATGAACTGTTTTAAATATGTCCAAATATTCACAGCAGAGACTCAACAGACGGGAACTTGGTGTCAAAGAAAGCCGCTCATGCTCATGCTGTGTCGAGTCAATCTGTTAGGCCTTGAGGTTCAAATATAAGCCACGAGAAACGTTTTTGTTCTGGAACAGAAAAACATCTCATTGATTAAAAACGGAATAAAACTACATTTAATTAAACACCTTGAGGCCTTCTGTTCACATCAGCAGAATGCAGCTTTGCATTTACTGTAATATCTTTCTTCACACTTGAGCACACACGCACACACAAATATGTATTTCATACATATTTACAGAGAAAAGCACCATGAGCGTGTACATGTATTCATTCAAAGCCCAAGGAGTATCTCGTGAGCATTCACACCCGCGCACCTTTGGAGCCACCAGGGAAAATATCTTGGCAAAGATCACATGACCAACGAGAGCAAAAAGGATATGATTGCGGAATGTCGAGAACCACATCACCCATTCGAAGTCCGCAGCATCCTGCAGCAAGGAAAAATGCATTAGGATCAAATAACAACCGCTCACTTAACATGGCGCTGTGCAGCCGTATAGAGAATACATGAAGAAGAGGGACTTACCATTTTCCTGCCAAAATAATGCCATCCTGGTTTGACGCTTTCTTTGAAGGACTTTCTGTTTGCATTCTCTGAGAAAACAAACAAACAAACAAACAAAGACCTGGATAATCTCCATTTGTGCATGCTGAGGTGTTTTATTAATAATGCAAAACAGCTTTAAGTAATGGCAGGACACTGTAAAGCCTCTGTGTTGGGGAATCCAGGCTCTGAGCAGCTTTGTTTTGGGCATTTTTACATCGGTTGGTTATACCTCTGTAAGAAAACGGTCGTGCAGGTAGTCACAGATTTAACAGCTTTGGTGTGTTCATTGGATTATTGCAAATATAAGGGCCTGAGAGCACTTTTGGTCTATTTTATAACACCAAATATTACATAATACACTCACTGCGGCGCTTTCTATTCTGAGGCTGACATCTAGTCTCATGCAGACATAATCTTGTTGCAGGAGATTAATTTTCTATATAACCTGAACAAAGCGCTAACACATAAATGACAAACACAACACCAAAAACAATCGCAGTGGTGACCAAAGTTGAAGCAATCAGTGTAGCAACAAATGTGATTAACCTACACCCCCACCCCCACCCTCCACCCCCACCACCACAGTGGGGTGTAGGTTTTTCCAGCCAAAGCTGGAGTAGCCTCAAGATGTAAGGGTCTCAAAATGTACAAGTCATTCGGGGAAAGCCTCTTACTTCTGGGAACACAGCCAAACTACTATTGCCAGTATACAGCGCTACTGTAGCATGCAGACCTGAGTATTACAAATGACCATTTTAAGAGACAGAGACTGAAGGAAAAAAAATACCGGGACTAAAATGATGATTGACAGCAAGACTGTATGACAGCACAGACGGTGACAGACAACACCAGTCACCCGATTACACTCAGTCCAGTCAGATCAGTGTGTGAAGAGGCTGGTTGAAGCATGTCATAGCCTGAATACATGCAAACATTTGGTGTTATTTCAGGATAAAGGGTTTGGAATTAGTTGGCTCAGTGTAACTTAGTCAGAAAAATCTCCATCAGGGAAATAATTAGAGAGTAGGTGGCCCATTTTTTCAAATTGTCTTCACATAATAAGAACACGCAGGAGTTCCTTGGGGGGAAGCAGTCTCTTTTCATCTCCTAAATGAACTTTGTTCTGCACTGTTTTAGGTTAAATGGAGCACTGTTGTAGGATATAGGACGGTGCTTTATGAGGCTGTTTTTAAATCGCATTGATTTGAATTGCATTGTCACTTAGCTTTCAGGGACATTTATCAGATTATGAGTAAAAATTGTGCTCCTAAAGCCGATAGTAGGTGCATAAAAGTGTCCATTCACTCCGACTTCAGTGAATATTAGTGAATTTCAATTAACCTCTATAAACGTTAAAGCACTGTGATATTGATTTTTTTGGACCTTCTCAGTTACACCAACAGTGTGTGTGTGTGTGTGTGTGTGTGTGTGTGTGTGTGTGTGTGTGTGTGTGTGTGTGTGTGTGGACGGGTATCAACATCTTCGTGGTGACCAAAAATTGGAAGTTCAATATACTTGTGGGGACCAACAGCCCTTGTGGGGACCAAAATCCCAGTCCCCACGAATTTGAAAGCATGTGTGTGTGTGTGTGTGTGTGTGTGTGTGTGTGTGTGTGTGTGTGTGTGTGTGTGTGTGTATGGTATATGTTGAGTCAAAGGGGCTTCAGTGTTGTGGTCATAAATAGTTGGTTGAAAATGGAAAAGGATCAAGGTGGCTAAAAGAAGCCAGCAGTGACTGTAAATGGGAAATAGATATATATTAGCACATTAGCATATTAATATATTAGCACAAAAATATTTGGACCTAAGAGATTTGAGGGGTAAAAGTAGAGATTTGAAAGAAACATCAGACATGGCATTTGATAATTCTGCCCCACTCGCTCTAAGAACGAGAGCCAAAATATAACATTTAGTGGAAATCAGGGCTGATGTGCATAATTTGGGTGACTAGAAACATGGAGGCTATGAGCCATTAATACAAGCTTGGCAGGACGAAGGGTCATCTAATCACATACTGTACATGGAATTGGATATTTCAGTATGTCTACTCAAGTGTCCATGTTTAATATGATATACTGTATAATCCCTGTATGTTTGACCTAAATGCACAACAGCTGCTAAGAATGACCTAAAACTAAAGATATGCAGCTTTTTCACAGGAAATGAATCTGATGCAACAACACACTGAGGAGGTCTGTACAACCATTAAACCATTTCAGTCACTATGCTGAAATTTACTGACAGCCATTTACATAATGCTTTTCTAACAGCCTTTTTGTGGTGGTTAGGCGATTAACAAATGTGTTGCAGCATGACTAATGAATCATGACTGAATTTACATGCTGAAATGTATTTAGTGATCAGCTTGTGCAGTAATAAGCATTGAAACATTGTTATTCGGCATGGTGTGAGGTGGGTGTATAGGATTTAACAGACTCTAGCATGTACAAGGTGTAATCTGCAACAAAATAAAGTAGTTGAAGGCTGATGATTTCAAGGTTGAATATTTCCAAATCAATTCACCCATTCAGTTCCTTAAAGTTACAAATCTAACCTTGGCGTCCTGACTTGAATAGAATTTTTTTTTATCTTTTCAGTAAGAAATCTTTTTCTAGCTTCATTTTGACTGGAGTAATGAAGATTTTTAATGTTCTTTTCAGAACTTGTTGTTCCACTGAAAATATATTTTCAAAGTATTTATTTCCAATATGAATGTGATTAAAATTATTTACTAAAGAGACAGGAAGGACTTCTCATCACTTAAGTAACTACTTCACAGTTCTTCAACTGTATCTCCATGCTTTTGTCATCCTATGACATGCCTTTATACTCCCCTTCACTTGTCAATATTCTGTATCTTCTTGGCAGGCTCTGTTCACAACCTGAAATCCTACACCTGATGATGCAAGCACTGGCCAAATGGCAGCAAGAAAGACTCATTCCAGTCATAAGACTTGTAATCATTCTCTTTATCAGATAAAAATGTGAAAATTTGATGAAGAGAGATAAAGAAACTGCAGTTTTCCCCCATGAATTCATCTTAAAATAAACCATTATGTAAAGAATACATTTTAACACTAACTGCAAAGCCTAATGGTGTATATCATATTTTGAAGTAGAGTAAAACTTTGGCTAGAGGCATAATAAAATTTCACTCTGTCTGCCTTATTCTCTTGAAAACAATATCTGTTGAACACCTTGAAGGCATTTCTTCAAGTTTGATGGAAATTTACACTTGCATTCAATGATGAAATGATTAGAAGGTAACAGGTCAACAACTACTTCCTGAGCAGTATAGTAAAACTTGGAAAAATTGCAACTTAAAGCAGGAATAGAGGTTAGCCTTTGAAGTAATAGTTTTGCCTCAGCTCTACAGCCTACATGTTTCACAAGCACACAAGCATATTTAATTGGAAGTCAAAAGGTCACCATTATGATCCAGTTTGTCTATCATTTTTCTCACATTTCACACTTGTCTATAAACAGTTTCACCTGTGTTTATAGACAAGCCGGTCAGTTCCATTTAAAATATGTATGCAGCAATCTGCTTGTGACCAAAGCAGAAAAAAGGACGTTTTGCAGACTAGTTACAGAATACACATTTTTTCCTAGCGACAGATGGTTGCCAAGGGGTCACCAACTTGTCTCTAGGTTTCTGTGACTGGTGCTTTATTCACTTGATTCTACATTCTCACCATGATTACAACATGTTGACTTCATGTGGTTAGTGGTCATACATCTGGAAAACCTCAATAGACTTTAGTACTCAGACGTCAAGTAACCTCACAAAACACGTTTTTCCTTTCTCAAGAAATTTCATGCAAATGTCTAATGATAATGAAGTGATGATAGTTTATGTCCACATGATAAAAGGTCCATTTCTCTGTGGCATCCTATTATTCTAAAAAAAAATCTAAATCGATATTGTTACTGTTCTCACACTATACTTAAATTTGATTTGATACTGATTTGATACCCACCTATTAAATTGCTTTAAACTCTTCTAGACAGTCTTCCAGACTGACATGAAGTTAAACTGACTGTTGGAGGCATAAATCCAT
Source organism: Etia nguti (assembly GCA_015106755.1). Taxonomy (NCBI): domain Eukaryota; kingdom Metazoa; phylum Chordata; class Actinopteri; order Cichliformes; family Cichlidae; genus Etia; species Etia nguti. The sequence continues at coordinate 42,943 of VUQG01043686.1, forward strand.
AAGGTGATCATTTTAGTTTTATGTGATAATTGGGTAATATCTTAAATACTGGATGGGCAGATGGTCAGATTACGATGCTCTAGTCTGTTGCTTTTCTAACTATGTGCTGCCTGGTGCTTATAGATAACAATGCAGGGAATGGAATTTGTTGTGATTCATGGTAGTATGGTTGTTTCGTATAATGAAGGGTTGAGGAGGATAAAATATGATGCTTGTCTCAAGAGTAGATGAAAACTGTCCAAAACAACAACAAAGAAAATATAAATGGGAACTATAATTTAAAAGAAGATGCACTCTTTTAGAGAATGAGACAAAGATTTGAGGCACAGAAAGCTTAACAAATACAGACATTCGTCTTCTAAACTGCTCATAAACAAAATGACTTAATTTTTATTTCTTTTTTCAGTGTTTAAATAGATTTCATCATTCTTGCCTGCTCGACATAGAAATCTATTGTCATGATGGGCTCTATCGAGTGTAGTTATTTTTTTGAGTACCCAAGAGCAGGGCACAGGAGGTATGGGGTACAAAAATAAACATTTATTGCTAATAAGTCAAAAAAAATGCATAGTCCAAATCTTTTATTTCCAAGAAAACAGAAAAGGCAAAGTCCAGGGAAACAAGAAATCCAAAAATCACTACGATCACAAGCTCAGGAAACAAACTGCTGCAGATACCCAGCTAAATGGATGATGCAATACTGAACAAAGGAATTATAGAAGTATTTATAGACACACTCTAATGGGGGGTTTAACATAGGAGTGTAAATGAAATGTGGATGAAACTAATAAACAGCTGCTAAAAGCAATAAGGGGAAGACATTAAGCGAGTAAAACTAATACAGGACACCACAGAAAACCCAGCAAAATCTCAACAAAAACACAAAGAACACTAACTAGACTCCCAAAGTATTAAGAATAGACCTGGACATTAATCAAGATTAAGAACAAACAGAACAACCAACAGAGACCCAAACCCATGGCTACTGCTTTAAGCAATCAGCTGAACCGAACCAACCAAACCAGCAGAAGTTAAATTAAGAACTGATGCTGGATTTGCAGCAGCATTGATGGAAAGATCTGTTGTCTTAAAGTGCTAAATGTAGTGCTATTCCTGACTGACTCCTTCACTATAATAATGACAGCACAGTTGCATGCTTTGCTTACAATCAAAAAAAAATTGAGACTGCAGAGTATTTGTGGAGAGGTGCTAAATACTAAATACCTAGTGTAGGTAAAAGATATAAATAAAAACAAGAGACTGGTTTATTTGAGCAGATCTTAGCAGTGCATATGTTGCTGTAACCACTTTCACTTATTGTGGTAGTAACATAATGATGTAGCATGTGTCTCATAAATGGTCTGCATATGTTACATGGTTGGTGTAGCCGCAGAGTCATGAAGCAGCAGAATTTATCGTACAAAAATTACACAGATGTAAATCAAGCCTAGTTGTGAGCAGTTTTTCTTCTAAAGAAAAATAACTCTTCTGCTTATAAATTAACAAACATGTCAAAATTTCCAAGTCCCAGTTGGCAGTTTTGAAAAACAAAAATTATTTGAAGGGAAAAAACATATGGTTCCTTACAGTATGAGCATGGCTTTCAAACTTTTCATTTATTATTGAAAACTAAGTCAAAATAAATCTGGTGGATCTTCATTTAAAATAAATGCCTTGTTGAAGCCTGTGGGAGTCAACTGGACAAACTAAAAAGCCAATAATTTACTCTGAAATTATAACAACTTACTCTTACTTTTAAAAGCTGAATTTGCTCAAAGGTCAGCTGCAACTGAACCTCTAAAAGAATGATATTTGAGAACCTAATAGGGAATGTGTTTCCTTTTCAGAAACGTTGTTTTTAATCATTATGAGCAGTGGGAACATACTGGAATGGATAAGTAGGAAAAGTCTTGTGTCATGGGGATCCACCTTTGTAGTAGTTATTCCAACAGGGATCTATATTTATAGTAAAAACATTATATGTGTTAATGATGAAAGTGGACCCTCTAGGCACATAGACACTATTTAAAAAACATCTGTCATGTTAGACATATTCCTCTCTTGCTCATCCTTCTCTTTCTTCCCTCTCAGTGCTCCTTGATGTTCAGCCCCCAATGGTCTTCTTCCAGTCAAACCACTAGTGGGGGAATATCGCCCGTTTCCTTACATGTCATGAGTGGAACGAGGATGCAATTTTTAGTGCCAAAGTGTTATTTAGGAAAGTAGGCCAAGAGCATGAGGATTTTTGAAAAGACAGAATGACAGAGATACACTGAGGGGTAGAGGGAAAGAGATGTGTAAACAAGAGAGTTTCCATCATATTTGTGACATTTTGTTTGTTTGTTCTTGAGACAACCATCAGTCTTGTACATGTCGCCTTGTTTACTGAAAGAAAACAGACAGCCAACATGAGGAAAAACTCTTCCTCTCTTATTTCTGCGCTTGTTGCCTTTATTCACATACATCACTGCCTCTGCTCAGTAAAACTGAGCCCAATTAATGGGTGATTTAAAGAATGTGTTTTTAGATTTAACAGTGATTGTGATGTGAGCCTGCAAATGTCATTAGATGTTGCACATAATGTAAAGGATGTAATCTTAATTTTCATTAAATCTAATGATGGACTAACAAATAAAAAACCACACATTTTCAAACACAATCGTTCAGGCTTTCTTTGTTCCCTATGACGTGCAGCTGCCATTCAAGTCACTAGTTTCTTATTTCTTATCTGTTTAAAATGACAATCTATCTCTCTATCTCTCTCTCTCACACACACACACACAGAGTACACACATGCACAGTCATTTTCCGACAGAGAAGGAGTGAAGCGGGTGAAAGATTTTCCCTGAAGGTAGATGTTACTTCTTGGTCAGAAACAAGAAAATACTTAGGAAAGGTGGTTCACCAGGGGGGGAACAAGAATACTGAACAGAGCAGACAAGACTCTCGAATGCAAAGGCAGCATGATGTTTCGATAATAGTGCAAGACCACTTCATCCTCCATTTTGATGATGGAGTGGAAAAAACTGCACACATAAGGTATTCACACTGCAAATCAAATGGCCAGAAATTTGCGCTTCTATCATTTTGATTGGTCAGATTTTAGCCATCTCACACCTCTGCACTTCTTTTCTCCTGGAGCTTTTTGCACTGTTGCTGTGCTTCATGCAGTGCTGATGTCAGTCTTAGCATTACAGAGAAACTAGCAGATTCTTTTTTTTTCATTGTGTTTGCATAGTGAAAAAACTTAAATTAAGGCTGTGGGTGGGGCTGCTTTCTGAGGTGTGTCCTCAGACACGACATTTGTCCATTTTGTCAAGTCTATGATCCTCATGTATAGAACATACACAGCACAGGCTTTACAGAAAATCATTCATTAATTAAAGAAGTTCCTGATTAGAAGAAGCTCGCACTGTTTTTGTGAAGGCCATGTGTTTCATATTTGAAAAGCAATGACAAACAGTCCTTTTGTCTTAAAGTTTGGACTGTGTCTTGAGAGAAAAAAATAACAGTATTGCTCTCACTAATCAGATCAGAGAACTGGGAGCAAGAGAGAGACTATACATACACAAGTACTACATAAAGTAGATTTAAAGTAAATGTTGATGTATGATGTCTGGAAGAGCTGCTCCCAGATGAAAAGACAATATTTTATGTAGAACTGAGCTGAAACTGCAAAATAAAATATATAAAAAAAACAAGAGACAGAACAGGCGGGGAGAATGAGAAAAAGATGACAGAGAGAGGGAGGGAGGGAGGGTGAGATGGGAGTGAAAAAGAAAGCCTGGAATACTATTGCCACAGGAGAGGTTTCAATTTAAAAACACATAGCTGGCTTTCCTGTCCAATTCGCCAAATTACTGACGAACAACTCACCCCCGAAGAGACGGGGGGGGGAGTAAGATAAGGAGTGTGTGAGTGTGCGTGCGTGTGGCAAGGCGTCCCTCTCATCTCATTTTCCAGCTTAGACGACATCTCTCTGTCAGATACACTCAGAC
>VUQG01043686.1:46960-67729 GCA_015106755.1 Etia nguti
CTGTTGTGTGTTGTGTTTGGTGGGCTTGGGTAAACACACAAACACACAGACACACACACACAGACACACAGACACACACACACACACACACACACACACACACACACACACACACACACACACACACACACACACACACACAGTCAGCCCTCTGAAATATTTACTAGCCTCATGTGGGGAAATCTCTAAGGATTATCCCCAATAACCTGTTTAACTTAATCCTTATCTCACACACATGAATAATAAATCTCTCCCTCACTCCCTGTCGCTCTCCCGCTCTCTGAGAAGGACCGAGAAGTAACGCCTCTCTCACCTTACTCTCCATCACCCTCCCTCCCTTCTCCTATCTCACACACTCACTCCATCTGCTTCATGAACATGAGCCGGCTGCTTTCTCTGCCTCTCCTAGTGTTTTTGAGCTGTTTTGACATATGCACTCCCTCTCTGCTTCTCTTGCTTTCTCCCTTTTTTTCTGTCTTTTCACCAATCCACCAATACCTCCCCATACCTCCATCTCTTTCTGTTTTCCCCTCCAGGACAGGAAAAGGAGCAGTAGCTGGGAGCACCAGCGGACAACACTGACCAGAATAACAGGAAGAGGAAGTGGGCAGTGACCTGTGTGAGAGAGGACTGCGGTCAGACAGCTGTGGTTCACCATTTTGGGGTCTTGGATGAGAAAACCACATCAGAAGGGAGAGAGGAAAAAAGAACAAGAGAGACTCGAAACCTGTTTGATTCACACCTGCGGAAAAACCTCGACAACCTGAGAAGAGAAAGAGGGTGACAAAGACATTTTGGGGTAAAAACTCCACTGTTGGAGTAGCTGGAGTTTTTACTTTTTTGATAAAAATCTTACTAAGAGATTACTGCAATACCCACTTGAGTAAAAACTGATAATTATCTGATGAGAGGGGTTTTTTTTGCTATTTGATTCTTAGTTTTTCTTTGGAAATCCATCTCTGGGATACAACTTAAGAGGCATCAACCCATTTTTCATCATCACAGACTTTCTTATCTCTCCGGCAGTCCAGGAAAGGATTTGTACAGAAGCCTAGTAAAAATCTAACAAAGAGAGAAATCCCTGCTTGTACACCTGCTGCTCTCATCCTACATCAGGGGGGAAAAAAGGAGTACGAGAGAGGAAAAGAAGTAGTCGTATCAGTAGGTGGTTTTCGCCTCTGTTGAGCTCATGACCACCCACCAACCACTGATTTCTACCACAACCTGCGAAATTAATAAAGCATAACTCCAGTCTGAGCAAGTGCACACCTTGAAGCATTTGGGCTTCATTTTATACCTTGACAAAGATCTGAACAACAGTTCTGCCTGGCTTCGACTTCAGTTTGACTGGTAAGTTCTCTTTTTATGTCTTGGAAAGAAAAATACTGTGCATGTGTGTTACATATGTGTGTGTCTATACCTGAATAATGAGAATGTGAGTTGGTGAAGGGTGTGCGCTTTCATGTTCAGCAAATGGAAAGTGTGAAGCAGTTCTTTCTGATTGAAAAGCAGTGCACTGCAGCGTACCCAGAAAATGTAACCCAGATCCCTTTAAAACGCTACAGGCTACTTTCCCATTCACTCCAGGGTGAAATGCTCATGAATACTGGTAAAACTGTCTCGAAGAGGGTACAGAAATAACTGAAAATGATGGTTATAACCCCTTTTAAGGACATGCTGTCAGCCCCCGTCACTGTTCACATATGCTGTGCCAATGATCTCGGACAGCTCTGTGTAGATTTGAATGCTGTAATTGAGTGCTGTTCTCCCCCCCCAGAGGCTGGACTGTCATTCCTGCAGACAGGAGGTTATAACCATTAAAACAATACAGGATGATCCGGAGACACAGCAGGAAAAAATTAAAACCAATCTCAGTTCACCGGGAGGTCTTCAGTTATTCCATTTTGAGGAGTTAAACAATGAAAAAAAAAACTTAACTGTCAAGCTGATGTCAAGTTCATTTGCGATTAAATATTGATGAAACAAAGTATGACGCACATCTAATATTAAAAAGTAGCGTAGCTCTTGTCAGTTGAGTGGTGTCAATTTGTGAGCTGAAGACTTCCCTGCGTTATAGTGAGTTTGGGATCCCTCTTATCAACCTTTCAAGCCAAACTGTACATGAAAGGATAGAGAAAATAACACCTTACAGTAAAATTTAAATTTCTATTAGGTTATTCAGAGTGTGGTGTAGTTGCCTGTGGCTATCACTACACAGACAAAGTGTTTCTGTGTACCCTGCATATATGCTCTGTATATATGGGAACAGTTATTTTGTAGTACTCTGGATCTATGGCTCAAAGTGTGATCTGATTTGTTTGTTACATTGAAAGCCGTTGATGCAACTAAACCCAGTGGTCTAATTCCTGGAGAGAGAAATCCTTTGGGTGCCATCTGGAAGACTTCACCCTCCCACACATACACACACACACACATACACAAGAATCATGATTAGAGCCGTTCATTCATTCAAATATGTCAGTGTGGTTGACAAGCTGTCCAGCTGTGGTGATGTTAGCTCAGCTGAAGTTACTGATTACTACTGAAAGACCCAGTTAAGGTTTTACTTAGAGGGACTGACCTGTATTCTTTGTTTTAGACAGTATACCTTATTCCATTGTATATATGCACAATGTTATTTGTTACTTCAGATTTTTGAAATCTTTGTTGTTTCTTTTTTGTGATTGCCTGAGAAACCGATTAATAGGAAAATGCCATCAATAAAATTTAGAATAAAAGTGAGGAATAATCCGACTGGTTTCCAGCTCCCACACTACTCTGCCCACTGTGGGGAATGAAAAGCTTTCCAGTGCAGCAAACTGACCTGATCTGGCAAATCAGCATTTATATATTTATTGTTTTTACATTCAGTCAGCACCACTTAGAGTTATGGAGTATTTACTGGAGATGAAGCTCGATTTTTGAGAAATAATTAGATTATAAATATTGCTCATGGTGTTTTTGGTCATTTAAATTATGTTTAATATGAACGGGAACTTGTAAGTCCAGTATTTAGACTCATTTATTTTGTTTTTTTACTATGAAGTGCTGTAGTTGCCAAATTTGCCTTCAGCAGAGGGGCTGACAGCTGAGTCCAAACCAATGAGGATAAGACTTGAGGCTTTAAATTACTTTCAAATGACTGTTTGTTATCACCATCGCTTATAAGCTGGCCAACATCAGTCATAACCAATTCACTGTATGGAAATGGGATTTGTCTGATGTGACCCAGTGACTGTGTCAGTGAGGATGCTGTGTGTGTGTGTGTGTGTGTGTGTGTGTGTGTGTGTGTGTGTGTGTGTGGCTCCTGGTGTGACTTTCTGGCAGACAGATTGTTAGAAGCTGCTCTGTGATTAAACCTGTTTTAATCTCTACAACACACACTACACTATTCAATAGGCGAGTATCACAGATCTGAGACTGTGAAATCACTCTGCGTTCCTGGTGCCCACAAATAAGCAACCTTCTGATTTTAAGGTGGCAAAAACTCTTAAAGAAAGCTAAATAGTGCCAAAGACTGATAATTGTGTAACACAACCTAAAGACTGATGATGATGCGTTCATTAAAAAGAAAAAACTATTGTCCCTTTGAATGTATCATTTGTTATTTAATGTACAAAAGATGATTAAAATATGCAAAATTGGGGAAGACAGAACAGATAAAGACATGAATTTAAATGTGATCAATAATAACAATAAAGTGAGATAGAATTAAAATGGCTCCAGCTCTGCTTTGCTTTTAGTCAGCTATGAGATCTTGTTCAAAAGAATCAACAACTTAGTCGTGATCATGAGTCCAAGCAAATCTCATACTAAACCTGTTTCATTTTACAACAACCTCCATGTTAAATCAACCAGTTGATAACTTTAAAACTTTTCACTGGTGGCTTGTGTGCAAAAGAGGGATCATGAAAGTGGAATTACATGGTAATCTATTAGTTTTATTTTAATTAAAGGTACAGATAATGATTATCCACAGCAAAGATATGATTTCTATTTGGTGATTTGTAGTTCAGCTCTTTTTCTTCAACACAAGCATTGGACAGATATTACTGAATATTGATTTTATATGCTCAAGTTATGCATATTGAAATCATACATTAGGTATAATTTCATGTATAGATATTTATGATTTATGGTTAAAAAAGTGAAAGGAATCATCATCATCACGGATCTTAGCTGGTCATTTGAAAACTGGAGGAACAGATTCCACTTCTCAGGACCAGGCTGGTTCTAACAACTAAAAAAATTATGTGCTTTTAGAGCTTTGGAACTAGTTAAACTTGAATGGACACATTTTTATTTTGGTCATTTTAAATGTTTAAGTTATTTAGTTATGAGTTGTTAGGTTAGGACTCGTCTTCAAATTTCCTGCCTGATAGAGATGGTATTTTGAGTCGCCGAGCCATCCTATCACCATGTAACCCTTAATTAAAATTTGTGGTTTAAGATAATTCAAAAACAAAGATAGGAAAAAGTAGAAGTAAACTTGGTAAGTGGTAATTAACTTCTTGCAAATCCAAATCTGCCTGAATTTCTTTGTGAGAAAAAGAACAAATCATTCACTCAAATCCACCAAGTGTCAAGGTAGGCTGAATGACAGACTAAAGGAAAGACAGATTTCTTGTCCCACCATAGTGAGAGAGGATTAAATCAAATTATATTTCCATCTTCAAAAACACAGAAGCGACAACAGGACTTCAACATGAACTTCAAATACCCTTCAGCGACCGCTAGGATTATGAAGTCTTGTTGACTCGCTTCTGTGCTTTAGCCTTTGGTAGACTGAAAAACTAGGTCAGACCTGTCTGCCAGTCACAAAACATCCCGGAGAATGACAACTGTATCTCTGAGTCTGTCTGTTTTCCCTCCTCTGTCACACTCACACACACTCTCTTGCCTGCGGACAATGTACAGATGTAATTACAGATATTCCTGAATGTTATTTATTCTTCATAGCTCCGAAAGATGCCTTTGATAAATGATGCCGTAAATAACTTTGTATAATCCTCAAGTGAGATTTGTGTGCCTGACACTTGCAGTTTACAAAGTGATTATTATATAAGCTTATATATATATTGACATATTTAAAAAAAAAAAAACCCAAACAAACACCTAAACCGAAAACTCCTGTAACTTTTCATACATCTATCTGCATGCCTGCTTTTACATGTTAAATTCAAAGATTATAAAACTTGAGTTAAACTACAAAAAAGGGGTGAACTTGGGTAAACTGGGTGCACTGGTGTGTTTATTTATCCGGGTTCTTATAAGGTGCTAGATCTGCTTTTAAGGTGAGACAGAGAGAGTATGGGGGTGGAAAAAAGGAAAGGGGGAGGAAAAAGGTGAGAAAAGGAAAAGGGAGAAGGAATGATAGACGGGGACAGAAATAGACTGTATGAAAACAACATGCATCTTTCACCTTGAGAGATACAACAAGCCACAAGTGGAGACTTTTAAGAGGAAAAATGTATTGAAAGCACTGTCAGAGAAAAGAAAAGAAAGAAGACGTGGAGGGAAGAGAGACAGTGAGGCATCAACGGGCAGAGAGAGAAGGGGAAACAAAAAGGAATGAAACAAAATACAAAATGTTAGTCAAACACAGTGAGACACTTTGAGTCTGAAACTGAGACAAATGTACAGTCAGCAGAGGAATGAATACCAGGAAGGGTGTGTCCACTCACTAATGATGACCCCACTTTGCAGACCCGGCAGCATTTCCCAGAAGGCATTGTGTTTACACTTCCTGTTTGCTGATAAAGGGAAGGAGGAAATGCTGTTTCAAAAAACTGCACCTTTAGGGAAAATGCCCCCAGCAGATTTTTTTCTTTGTCAGAAATAACTGTGAATGTACGTGTGCTGCACAGTTACAAGACATTGCTGTGTAAAAGTAAGTTGTGATGGTGAGATGTTTGTCTTTTTTCTTTCTTTTTTCAGTATGCAATCACAGCTAAAGGTCAGCTTTGTCAAACAATTATTATTATTCATCTGAAGCTACTTTTAGCTGCCACAGTGTGAAGCTCCACATATTTGATCTAGCAGATTTTTATGCAGAATGCCCTTCCTGACACAATCCCCGGGGGACTTGTGTTTCCTTCCACGACTGAACTGGGGATCATTTGCTTGTTAGGCAAATGTGTAAATTATTATACTGGCTAAACATACCACTCACAAAATGAGCAGAACTAAAATTCAAAAGTAGGTGTTGAATCACAGAAAACAAAATAACGCTGATCTCTGATTCAGTCTTTTACTTTTAAAACTCATTAAATTATGAACTAAGGTGGGGATTTACCCTTCACAATTCCATTAATGTTTGAGTTGTCAGTTTAAAAACTCCCCCTGCTGCTGCTGAGATTAAGGTTAAGTAATGCTTTTAATTTTTTTAAGTGCTTATTTCACCTCTTTTGCTCAGGAATAACATAAATAAATTTAACAATTGTTTAAGTAAATATTCTAATCGTTAAGTAGCTCATTTTGGCAACAAGTCTTGCCATCAAAATACACTGAATGAGTCGCAATCCTCTTAAGCAGTTATGGAACAAATCATAGATTTGGTCACCTAAGAAGTTTTCCTGCATACTTTTTGTATTTTAATTTGCTTCAGTTATGGTGTTTGTGAAATTTAGACAGATTTTATGAGTTTGATTAACTCTCAAATACATTTTTTTTTAGCATTATTTCATTTTGTTTTAATTTAATTGTATTTATTTTAGCTTTAGTTTTGGCTTATTAGTCTAACATTTTTCTTCAAATTGTAGGTAAGGCGAGTTTACACCACAGTTTTTGGTTTTAAAGACAACAGAAGGTGGGATTGCTTTCTTTGTTCAGATTATGGAGGAAAAAAAATTTAAATGGGTCAGAAATGGACAAAATTTGAAAGCAGAAAGACAGATTAGCTAAACATGCTGAGGTCAAAAGGAAAGGAAAGAAAAACACTATTAAAGACATCTGAATTCCCATATCTCAGCTCTTCATATGATTCATCATGTGAAATTTGATGTTTTAACTTTTTAAACAAGTTAAAGAAGAAAGTTAGCTAATCCTCCTTTTATGGACCCTTCCTTCCTCAAATCCTTGAAATGAATGAGGAGCCGAATGAATGGAAAATAAATCACCTTGTGATTCATTCACAGATCAGCATTGTGACATCACACTCACTCGTGAAATATAATTAAGATAAATTTTAAGATGTAATGTATTTCATGAAAATCTAAAAAAAAAAGGGGCAATATTTCATGGTTTCAGACTCTCCTCATGATCATCATTTACATTTTTTTTGTCAACTCTACATAAGAGACAGCTGTAGCCGCCGTGCATCATTCATTGGTTTGTGGCCCAAACCAATGTTTCAAAACCTCAAGGCTGGCATATTTGCCATGTTGGAGCCAGAAGTGATCATACTTGGAATGGGTTGCTGTTATCAGCTAACAAGCTTGATTGGCAAGCTACAGTAAAGACTGTAGGGCTGCATTCCACAGACAAACACACACATTCTTACTAATTAATGAAAAATTCATTTTCAGTTACCACAGGTCTAGAAACCTGAAGAAATAAGTCAGTGTCTATACCTGACTGGCTGCAAGTGGTTACTGGAGGTTGCTGGCAGTTGCTTTTAAATCAATTGCTAAAGAGCCATTCAAGCAGGTCTAGAGACCAATCAGTGACTGGTAACTGCTGGTCACTAAGCAAAAGACAAAAAGCAAAAGTTTTCTGTGACCATTTGGCGAGTGGAAGTTGGGAGCTGTTGGCAGTCGCAAGCAATGAAATTGGCCTCAAAGAGGTTTAAGATGCTGCACAGAGACCTCCTTGGCATCTTTGCCATCCTTGCCGTTGCCATGGTTTCCCATAATTTGCATGGAAGATGCTGACTTGTCTGCAAACAAAAAATGAACACTTCGGTAATTCAAATTAGAAGAAGTGATGCCTAACAGACAGCTAGTGGCCACAGCTGCCCGAACCTGAAGATCAAAGTCTTCGTCATTTTTTTTGCCTGATCCTATCAGGGGTCAGACCAGTGGATCATTTGCCTCTATCTCACACTATCCCTTGCATCCTCTGATGTCACATTTACCCATTCATCGGTGTGTCTAACTTTAAGCCCTTACAGGTGATTATCATCAGCTTATGTGATTGATGATGTGGGGGACATTTCCAATAAGGCTAATGTAGGATGTCTGATGGATTTAAAACTGCCCTCAAAGGCAAATTACAATGTAAGTGACACAAATGGTAATGTTATCAAGTCAAATCACCAAATACCTGGATTATTGCTTTAAAGTAATAGTAAAAGTTAATAAAAAATATTTGCTTAGAAGATGGAATAACAGTGTTATGCAAAACAGATGCTGAAGCTACTTAAAGGTAACACAAATCACAAAGCAAAAGAAGGTTAATAGCAAGTGAAATTAAGGTATTTGGAGGCAACATTATTTCTCAGTGGTATTAACTTTTAATTTAGTTGTGATCACACTGTGTTTATTACCTGCCCATGGGGACAGACATATGGGGATCCACAGCCAGGAAAAACAAATATTTATCAGCGCTGCACAAATGCACTTTTATGAACATGGTGCTCAGATGTTCATTCAAGTCTGTGTTAGACTGCAATAGAACACAATGCAGTTCTGTTTAATTAATTTAGTCCTGAAAGGAAACTAAAGAAAGAAAGCACAAGAGAAAAAATAAAACCCAAACAAAGGGACGTCAACTAAAGGCCAAAAAACACTACTAAGTCTTTGTCTGAGCTGATTTGCGGGGAGCTGTGTGAAGAGGTCATGGGAGGTCAGCAGAATATGAGATTAGACCATTAGAGTGAGGAGACTTTGTGCCAGTATAATCCCTTCATCATAATCTCGCTTTCTTCCTCCCTGCTGCTAATGGCTGGAAGACAATAAGATGCACTAATCTCTGCTGGGATGGCGCAGGGCTGTGCTGAAATATCTACTGAAGTACAGCGTGCATATAGACTAAAGTGTTTTGAAGATTATTTCCCTGGCATTTCTGCTTTATTAGATAGGGCCCAGTGGGGGGAGACAAGAACGATGGGGAAGACAAACACAGACAGAGAGGGTGAGCCAGTATAAGAAAGACTGGCAACAAAAGTGAAGATTTGCTACACTGCTGGTGTTTGTGTACCACATACACTTTCATTTTGGTTAAATGGTGTTAAATGCCTTGCAGGCAGGAAGAAGTGATGCAACACACTGAAACGCCTTCCAACTTGTAATCAGTCAAAAGGCATAAATCAAATGAGGCACCAGTTGGGCCCACGTTTTTACAATAAATGGAATCAATTTTGAATTTAATATAAATTAATCCAATGATTGTTGTTGTTTTTCATGATAGCTTGGGTCAAGGTAAATGCGAATCTCTTGCGTGTGTTACAGTACACACCACATCAATGGTTTATGATGCAATCTGTGAGTGAAGTGGTGAGAAATGTGAGAAAACAGTTAGTAAGACTTACAAGTGTTGGAAAAAAGCTAAGGTATGTAAAATGGTCAATATCAGTTAATACTGGTAATACTGCTAGTCTGAAATCAAAAGTGAGGAGCGAGGGTTTGCGCTCTCATAGGGTAGTGACTTGTCAGTTACAAGGTAGCCAGTCCATACTTCATATCCCTCTTTATCGCTTATTTATCTTTGAAAGGGACCATATTATTGTCATTCAAATATTAATGTCATTCTGTAATAAAGAAGATGCGAAACAATTGGGACCATGAAGACATCAGGATAATGTTTCAGTTTCAGTTTTATTCGTCATATGCAAGTTAGCACAGGGTCAGCATTGCAATGAAATGTATTTGACGAGCAGAAGACAGTCACTCAGCAGAATGGTACAGTAAAAAAATAGTAAAGAGCAAAATATTTATAAAATAAATGTGCGCTGAAGTCAAAAATCAAGTGAGAGTGTTTTCTTGTTGAATTGTCTTTTCACAACCAGAGCACCCGCCCCTGCTGGCAATGACAATAATACAGGTTTAAGGGTTTTCTGAATTAGTTTAACTCTTTAGATCTGAAGGTTACATCAGTCTTTTCCATGCAGTGTATTATAAATGTCTTTAATCCCATTCTTTTGATTTTTTTTTTAACCACACTAGCAGCATGATTAACTTTCATGCATCAGACTGAATTGCATTCAAAATCTCATATATATTAATATAGTAGCTTTGTACAAACATTTTTGATGAGTAATAATGATGTTCTAACTTTTTGGCTTTGAGTATTATGTCACTACAACTGTTGGACGAGTTGCTGGAATTATTCAACTTTGAATACAAAACCTGAGCTACCTTTCTTCCCAGTTTATACCAAGAACTGACGCACTTTCCCCCCAAAAATTTGTTGTACTATATTGAAAAAGAACAAAGAAAATCCAGAACACAAATCCAAATGTCAAAAAGTCCCTTTATGGAAAGTGGCCTTTCCTAATGGCTGATTAAGACAGACATCGTAAGTGGTTCTAGCGTCATCTTCCCTCTTCGTCTCTGTCAGTCTGTCTTTCTCTGTCTATGCCGCTCTCTTGCACTACACCAGTGGGTCAAGACCTAAAATAGGTCACAGGCCTATGTTTAATAGATCCCCATATGACCACAGTGGTGATGTGCTTTCATTCCAGGTCCCATGATGAGGGGCTAAATGTTTCATTGGGGTCCCAGGATGAAAAGCTTTAAGAGCCCTGGTCCTAAATGATAGCTAGACCTCGAGCTCAGCAGCTGACTGTAAGGGGAGGACAGAGAGTCCTTGGCCTTCACTCTAAGTCTCACCCGTGCACAGTGAAGGGGTCTGTCCGTAGCTGATAAGTGGTTTTAATGTGATCCTCTCTCTGTTCCTTTCTGGTCCCTCTCTCCTCTCTCATTTCTACTCCCCCAATGTTCCTTTCTGCATCCTTTACTCCTGTCTTGTCTCTTCCTTCTTTATTCTTTTACCCCTCTCTTCCTCTCATTCCTCTCTCTTCTTGATCCTATCCTCTTCTATCCAGATGATGGCTTGGCTCCAGCTGTGGACCACAGGACTTATGGCCACTATGGCCTTGACTGTCATCATTGCTCAAGACTCTGGACTTCCTGGGGTAGAAAGACAGAATCCCGGCCCAGCTGACATTGTCAAGAAGGAATCCCATCCCGTGCTGTTCAGGCAAAAAAGAGACTGGATCTGGAACTCTCTCTACGTAGAAGAGGAGAAACCTGTTCGGACTTTGCACAAGATAGGACGGGTACATTAATATTAGTATTTTTACCTCAGAGTCAAAAACTGTCAAAAATCATCCTCAAGTTGATCTTGGTGGTGTCCTTGCCATGGCTGTCTATAAGAAAGCATTTTGGTATTTTGCCACGCCCCCTCAGTTTGAAGCTATAACATGCAAAGTGAATCTGGGGCATTATTTGTTACAGAGAATCTGTTTCATGCATATCTGAGTAATTTTTCCAGAATAGTTTATTTGCAGTAATTTGCTAAAAGGTTGTTGATTTTAGCCGTTTGGCAAATCAGACTATTGAAAATTATGAGACAAACACTGCTATTTTCTTTCTTTCTCAGCTCAAGTCAAGCAAGAGTGTGAAGGATGGGCAGTTCAAAATAGAAGGTGAAGGAGCAAACAGCATCTTCATCGTGGATAATAAAGGAGACCTGTTTGTCACCAAATCTCTGGACAGAGAAGAGAAGAATGCGTACCATTTGACTGCTATGATGTATGATGGGAATGGCAACCCAATAGAAAAAGCTGGAGAATTTGTTGTCCAGGTGACAGATATCAATGACAACACCCCTGTTTTCCCCCAGTCATACAATGGATCCATTGAGGAGAGGTCTACAGTAGGTAAGTATTATCACTGAAAATGTTGTTTTGTTTTTTTTGTACAAGGAATTTCTAGCAGCTTATTTCAGGTTAGAAAAGATGTTCATGCATTTACATTTATCTGTAATGCCAAGAGACACTTGTGCCTTAACTGTGCCTCAGTGGGAATCTACAGTGTAACCTACGATGTAACTGGAAACCCCTCTTAACCCTAGACTGTAGCCTTCCACGTGCACCTCGTGTGAATTGTAACTACACATCGGGTCAATGCAGCCTGCAACGGCTGAATGGCAAGGAAGTTTGTGGTGTAGGGTTAATAGGGGTTTCCGGTTATAATCTACAATGTAAACTTCCAGATAAAGTATAATGAGGCATCACACTCTCAAATAGCGGTTAATGTAATGCAAGGAACCCAAACTCAGAAAGAAAAGGCACGGAAGCACAATTTTCAGTGTTGCTAGAGGAAAAAAACTTTTAAGTATTAAGTGGCATTTGCTAAATGGGGTAACAAGACAGATTCAAAATAGACTGAAGTCTGAAAATCCTTAGAAAAATGAAACATTATGCTCACACCTGTCACAATCATTAGTACATCTCGCAGTGAAAAACACAAGTGTGTGACTTTAATTACAGTGTTGGCACTTAGTCATGAAGCATTAACCATTTGACATCTGCAAAACACATACACTTTAACATGATCAGCTATTTACTATGATGATTTCTATCATAAATGTATATTATTTCCATCTTCCAGGAAAAATAGTGGTCAAGGTGACAGCTACTGATGCAGATGACCCCACCACCGCTAATGCAGACCTCAGGTACTCTTTGACGGATGGAGACATTTTAGACTTTGAAATCGACGGCGTCACAGGTAGGCTGGCACCAGTGGTGCCCACCATGATTGCCATGCTGTAGCAACCTTTTTTCATCCTGGCAAATTAATTTAGGGTCACTTTAGGGTTACAAGCTATTTTTACTGGAATATGAGTCAGAGTTGACCTGAAAGATAACACCCTCTATGAATGTCTCGCTCTTTCTCTGTCCCTCTGCAGGTGTGATCAGCTGCAAGAAAGACACTTTGGACCGGGAAACCAGGGAGGAGTATGTGGTGGTGGTTAAAGCTCAGGACATGAGAGGATTGGCCTCTGGCAGCACAGCCACCACCTCGGTCACTATTATGATAACTGACATTAATGACAACATTGCGTCTTTTACCAAAAGTAAGGAACAGTTTTATGAGCATTTAAGGTAATGATAAAGAGATGTTTAAAAAGAAGAGATTATATGCATTCGGGTTTTAGAACCATTACAAACATTATATTATCAAATTGTACATAATCAGCAGAAATATTCCATCTTAATTAGTGTGTGTTTTTCATCTACAGCAAAATATGACCTGGAAGTTCCAGAAAACCACAAGGTGGATGAGAAGATCGGAATCCTGGAATTGGTGGATAGAGATGAAATACAGAACAAACAGCCCATATTTACCATTCAAAATCTTAATAGCAAACTATTCAATATTGAACTCAACCCTAACAAGGATGGAAACCTCGTGCTAAAAGAGGTAAGAGGCGTATGTGTAAACGGTAGAAAGAGAGCCATAACATCACCATAAAAAAATAAGATTTGTTTTTTTCCCACCAATGTTAATAAAATCCATGCTAGTATTAAATAGTATATATTATGGATATGGCTAACTGATGGAATCACAAGTACGCTTATCAACATTTTTACTACAATTAATGCTTATAGCTGTTTGCCACCACCCAGCTGAACCTCTGCAACAGTTCTGCTGGTTCATTTCCTGCTTTGGCTTATAACAGGAATGTGGGGCAGCCATATTTGACATATAATTCTCCTTTGTATTTCAATTTAACATTCCTGAACTGCCATGGCTGTCCCATATTTTTGTATAATTCGTTTAGAGAGTAATTGCTCTCTTGTAGTTACTGTCTCCAGCTTGGGATAAAACAGAGACATTGTTCACAGCATGTTTTTTCCTGTGCACATAAACAGCTATATCAGATCTGTTCAAGCTCTACTTTATTTTATGGTTTTAGCAGACATGATGATTTCATTGGATTATTTTGAATTATTTTGCAGCATACAAAAACTTGACTGTACTATTTAACTTGATTGAAATATTTTATTCTGCCACAGTTGTTTGGTTGTTGGTCAAAATATGATAAAGGTTCAATGTCATAATGCATTCTACCACAAGGAGTGGTAGCAACCTGGTTATTGTTTTCCCTGACTAATTGTCTTTATCGTTTTTATTATACATTATCAATTTTAATCAGTACCAGACTTATAAACTTAGTTAGATGCTTTGACCCATTGCTGCCATCAATGGATTGTAGTAAATTATATTATAAATATATGTCAGACATTATTTTATGTGGGTTTTTTTTCTGTATTTCAAACAAACAAAAAACTATGAAATTAATGAAATATTATTACTTTGTAAAAGCAGTCTTATCAGTCTGATGGCCATAGTACTTCCCATATATTATATCTGTTTTGCAATACATGATTTTTTTAAAATCCTATTAGTTTGTTCATTTTCCTCATAAACACAGGTTGCGCATAAATATTATGTAATCAAATCAATAATTCTGTTTTAATGTGTTATGTAAACTGGCTTAGTCTCTCCATGCAGCACTAGGAAATGGATGCATACACCAAAATACACACACACACATATATATATATATGTATATATATATATATATATATATATGTGTGCACAAGTAAATCAGAGTGTTTTGGGAAGTGTTATATCCTCACACTTTGTTACAGCATCCAAATTGATGGGACCTCATGCCCAAACAGCTTTAGCACAAAAATAGATTTGCAGTCTACCATTACCAACAAGGATCATAGCCACAGCATGGTGACAGGATTTCCACAAATTCAAAATACTAATGTACTGACATTTTTCAAAGTGGTTTCTGAAGCCTTCCTGCATACTCTGCCACCGCATGGCCACTAATTATATATAACATTAAAAGGTGCAATGTCAAATTTCTGATTTTTTTCTGCAGGATGTATAAGGTGTAACGTGTTTAAGACTAACTTGAAACCTGGCCTCCTTCTGGTTTCAAAAGATATTTATGCTTGCGGGATTTCTAGCAGGTTGACTTCACTGGGTTGTGCTCTTCAGATAAAGTATTTAGGACATCACAGAGCTGGAAATGTATTCTAATGAAATGAGCTCTGTAATAGCTTGCACCCATGCTGGCCTGGAATCAAATCGTACCTCAGTCTTCCCCTCAGCTCTGGAACCCTTCTCATCTTTCTCAACGGCTATGTTTACACATACAGAATAAGCCAGCTATCGGCCACACTGTGGTTAAGGTCTTATTCTTGTTAAGCTGTTTACAAATGCCTTTGATACCTTGGGACTGAGTATCCTTTTTACCATGAATAATCCAGTTAGCAGAATATTCCTCTCTACCTGTAGTGTCCCATTCACTGATAAAACAGTCTGCCAGAAAAAATAAGAATATCTGTGTATTTCTAATACATAGGAAACAAATTAGAGTGCCAATGTGAACATGACAGTAAGCTTTCTTATATTTGCCAACGTAAAAATCTACCCATAGCACTTTGCAACTAAAAGTTGTTTTTGCCCCCCACCCAAAAATATAGAACCTTTTAAAAATTGAGGAAAGTGAGCTACACAGGTTGCGTAGACTGATTTGTGACATTTACAGCCTTTTTACACCTGAAGTCATGACTTTTCCTTGGTGGACTGATGCAGGTGTACAAGACACATTTGTGAAAAAAAACAAAAAAAACAACACTAAGGTGCAAATGCAGTGTGTCCCCAGTTACAAGCAAAGACATACAAGGAAAATGAGGTCAAAAATTTAAAGTTGACAGGCTTAAAGTGTAAGATATTGTTGATAAATTTTGTGAAAGAAATAGTATTAAAGATAGTACTGACTCTGCACTGAAGCTTAGGGTCACAGCTATCGACTCTAAATGTAAAAACATCATCTAATTAGCACTGACATGTTGCTCACTCACACTTTTCAACTCTGTCTTTGTTCCCTAGGCTCTGGACTTTGAGAAAACAAACAGCTACTCTTTTACTGTCCGTGTGGATGAAAATATACGAATTCATGCTGACAACAAAGACACTGCAGTCACCAGTGCACAGGTAAATATCAAACAGGGCAACTGTAGCTTTCATGAGTCAGCAAGTGCATGTTTGTGATTTACAGTTCAAACTGATTATTTATGTTATGTGGGCCTCAGTTTTTTGAAACTATATATATATATATATAAGAAAATGTATAACTGGATCACTTTAGCCATCTTCAAAGCCAGTTCCCGACTTGATTTTCATTCTCTAAAAACAGAAAAAGTGCTCTCCCTTCCACTGTACCACATGCAGAATCAGTGTTGAGGAATGTATTTAATGCTTCACTGGTCAAAAAATACTTTTCACAGGCTCGGATTAGCAGGACACAGTGTGATGCTGTGTAAAGGATTATAGAAAACAATTAAACAAAAATTTCATAGTTTCATAGTCCTAGTACATTTAAATTTCCAATATTGGTCTAAACTGTTGCCAATTATTTAAAATTGCCAGGTCAACATCAAAGTGTTAGATGTAGATGAGCCACCGATCTTCTCTCAGGACATGTACAACTTTAACGTGAAGGAAGAAATGCATGTGAACAACATAGGATTCATCAAAGCCAGAGATCCTGACAGAGCCAACAAGACCATACAGTATGCTGCACACATTTCCCAAAATAAGTAATAGTGTTACTAATCCTGTAAAGTGTTTGTTAGACTGATCTTGTTCTTTCTGTTTAGGTTCTCCATCATGCAGCCGGACTGTCCTATCGGTATCAACCCACTCACAGGTCAATTGTACACTCTGAGAAATCTGGACAGAGAGGATAAACCCACACACATGTTTCAAGTTAAGGCGCAAGAGGAGCCAAGTGGTATGTCACACACTCTCATAAGAGCTGTACGGGGTTTATTAATCCTGTTTCCTCTAAACAATACATCCTCACATGAAAAATTGAAACCATGTGTTTTACAACAACAGCAATGTGCATACAGGGACGGAGTTGAAGTACAAAGGCCAAATAAGACAGTTTGTTCTCTTGGCTGAACATCTCTTGTAGATTTATTGAAGGATGGGAGTGTAACACATTAACAGGGATTTTTACAGATTTAACACATCACCATAACACCTGGTCGACCCACATGAGAAGGAGAGAGTAAGCAGGAAAATCACATTAGAGTGTCTCTTTGTTCACTTCCAGCTTCCAAACCAAAGTCTGTATTTTTAGATCAGCAATGAATGAAATCCAGACATCTATTTTAGTGGCTTGTCACAGCGTTTAAGGAAGACAATGGTCCCCTAAGCTTGACAAGGTCCTTGATATACAGTACATGTTCTGTACTAAAGATAGATTCAAAATCTTAGTACAAGAGACAAAAAAGAGACTCACATATTTATCAAAAGATGAATATTCAAAAAGAACATCAGTGATATAAAATAAATGTAAAAGATGCTTTAATGTGACAAAAATAGCTGTCCAACAAACAGCTCACAAATAGAAATCCTTTCAGTTACTTGACCTTTAATCTATTCCTTCAGTGACAGAGATATACACACCTAATCTCCAGCATAGTTAATCACTGTTACATTGGTGCATCAAGGTGAATGACAACTAAATTCTTAGTTTAGGAACTTTTGTATTTCATTTCTATATGGCTTCAGTATTTTAAGATAAATTACACAAACTGAGAAAAGTGTTGTGGAAACAAAAAGTGCAGTTGTTTCCACATTTGCATCTCTTCCGCAAATACTGAATGAGACAAAATTATACTATCACTGCTGAATGCCCTCTTGAATCTCTGTTTGCAACTTTTGTGCATTTATTTGGACTATTTTCATTGTTAGACGTGTCATTAATCTGATGTTTTCTTTCCTCTGTAGGTTTGGAGTCAGTTGTAAAAGTTAACATTAATGTTCAGGACGTGAATGACAATGAACCTGAACTCAGAGCTGATGACATCTATATATGTGAGAATGACCAGTCTAATACGGTAAGAGGTGATAGTTTTTATATCTATACTATTTATAGATTTTTTTTTAATTAATTTTTTTATTTATATAGTACCAGATCACACAAAAAAACAATAGCCTCAAGTCGCTTTATGCTATAAGGTAAAGACTCGACATATTCAGGAGAAAACCCCCAACAATCAAACTATCCACTATAAGCAAGCACTTTGCAACAGTGGGAAGGAAAAACTCCCTTTTAACAGGAAGAAATCTCTTGCTGACCCAGGTCTGGGGAGGGGCAGCCATCTGCGGTGTCAGGTTAGGAGAAAACATGAGGAGAAGCTCATTTCTTATTCTTAAAGGGTGCATCTTAATGGAAGCTAAACGCCAACACGTCATGCTGATGTGTTGTTGATGTGTCTTCTGAATTAAAACTCACGTGAAGCCAAGCATGAGATGAGCTGGGATAATGAATGCGTTTTACATAGAAGCCTAAGCACATATTTAAGTGTCTGTCTCCTCAATAAGGGAGCCTGGGAAGCTGCAATAGATTTCTCCATTATTTACAATTAAGATCTTATTTGATTTTTTTTTTTAGGTTTTTTTTTTCTATCAAAATTGTGACTTCAATATACGTGATCTGAAATTTGGATCCCAACCTAAAATAGTGTTTTTGTCATGTGCCTTGTATATGGCTGTAGATGACTCAATGATTCACATGCATGCCATGCATGCCCCCATGCATGTCAAGAATACTGGATACTAGTAAATCATTGCATATATGATTTACATATATGGGTTGCACACATTGAATGCAATGAATGTTATACAGAAAGATTTATTTTAGAGTCATTTGTTTGGTCTTCCCTCAGATAATTGGAACCTTGACTGCCACAGATAAAGATGATCAGCCAGCTGCCTTCACTTTCAGTCTGGCGAGTGAGAATTCCAACTTCTCCATCAGAAACTATGGCAGTAAGTCCTTCTGTGTACTGAGCATTTATTTACTTTTCTTTTCTTGCTTGTTGCTTTAAATGGTGCTCTGAGCAAGCACTAGCCTTGGCACTTGTTGCTATGCAACAACTGGAACTCTATTTGAAGCCCAATGCTCTGTTTTTGAAATTTAAAATTATTTTAACTTCCGAAAACATCCTTCGGTTCTTTGAGCCAGACGGGAGATTTTGAGAGCCTGTCTGGGACCATAAGTGCTATCTAAAATGCACAACAGCAAAGACTGGAAATAATGAGAGCTATTGGTTTCGATGGGCTTGAAGAACACTCCCTCTGTATTGTAACCTTGTAACCCACAAAGTGGTGCTGTTGAGAGGTCTATAATACATTCAAGGACCAAAAAAAGAGAAACTACATCAAGAGGACAATTACTAACTATGGAATCTGTAGAAAGAGGTCCTGGGCTCAAGTTCAGTGACTGGCTAGGGTCTTTTTGCTTGGAGTTTGCATGAGCTCCTTGTGCCTACTTGGGTCCTCACCAGGTACTGCAATTTCCTCCCGCAGCCCAAATACATACATATTAGCTAAACTGGTTAATTTAAATAGGATGTGCATGTGAATTGTTTGTTTCTGATCCCCCTGTGACAGACTGGTGATATATATTTTATGGGCCTGGTTTACTAATAACTTGTAGGAGTGCAAACTGGGTTTTGGCATTTAAAAAAAAGTACTGTCAGTATTTACAAAGAGCACAGTGACAAAATTTCTCAGTGGGAGTTCCTTTCTCAAGGTGCAAAATATAAAGATAAGAATAATTAAATTAGACGCGCTAACTGATTTACAAGTTTAGTGCTAATTCTGATGCTAATTGTGATTACATTTAATGCAAAAAAAAAAGCACGTGTTATGTTTTGCACTTGATATGGAGATGAACTGTCTTCACCTGTGTTTAGAAAACAGTGAAACTGCTGTAGATCACCTGTAAAACTAACCAGTCTTGTGAGCGGTAGTTTTGGGTGGATTGTGCTGACATGCTAATTTGCTAATTTCATTTAGTATATCTATAGCATGCATCAGTTTTTCTCATTAAATGAGGAGTAATTAATATCTTGGGGATGAACGAAGAATTTTAATCAGAGAAAATGTATTAATATTAACACACACAATACTAAAACCTCTGTAACTAATGTCTTCAAAGTAATCAGGATTCAAAGGCATGATGACTACTGTTTGATTCTCATCCATTAAATGATGCAAGTGGTCTTTTTCAGGACATAGTATGTCTGTAGACACTAAAATGAGTTGAACCAGCTAGTTGGCACCAGCATGCAGAATACAGAGATCTCTTTTTTTGATTATTCTATATGCAAAGAGCTCAAAGAGTGAATAGTTCTGGTGCCATTTGGGGGAAAATATGTAGGTATATATATTTACAAATGAAAAAGGTTTAACTTGAATTAACTGATGTGACATATGTGGAGATATGATCCTGAGAGAAATTTATTGGCAAAGGTTGATGCTTGGTTATATCAGGGGGGAGGTCATTCAGTATAGAATACATAACAGCACAAGTAAAAGTGCATTCATCATTTTTATCCTCATATTCAGTTATAATATGACAGCCAGGGAAAGTCATACCAACTGTTGCAGTCAAAAATTAAAAAGTATAAGTAGATGAAAGCCTAAGGTAATCAGATGAAAGATTTAGGTGAGGTGTTAGTATTTAATCTATCTAATCTGAAACCTGAACTGTATTGAAAAGAAGATAAACAGAGAAAAATGATCTGAACTGCACTCAACAATTTCCACTCGTGCACGTGCCCAGAGGGGTTGACTTGTTGAACTGAAGGAGGAAAGAAAGATGGAACAGTGCAAAAGCAAAGAAAAATTAGGCTTAGGTGGAAGAAAAGATGAAAAAAAGGCAAGAAGTTCAGAACTAAGGGGAGTGAGGGAGGAGCTGAACCAAAAGAGA
>VUQG01043686.1:67749-84991 GCA_015106755.1 Etia nguti
AGAAGAAGGGAGAGAAGAAAAAAAAAAAAGAAAAGAAAAAAAAAAAAAGAAAAAAAAAAAAAAAAAAAAAAAAGATAGAAATGAAGATAAAACTGAAATGGATGCTTTACGTAAGGAAAAGATTAAAGAAGGAAAGGAAAGAAAAACAGAAAACCAAAAACAACTAAATGAAGAATAACAGTAGATGAGAACCCGAGATAAAAGAGGATTAAAACTAATGAAGAGGGAGGAAAAGCAGTGCCTTGCCAATGAGAGGGGAGGAGAAGAAAGAAGAGCATGGGATGAAAAATGAAATAAGGACACTTGCAGAACAAAGTAGTAAGAGAAGATGAGGACATGAAAGAACATTAGAAACACCACATTTTAAGAGCAGGGGTTAAAAAGGTGAAGAGGAAACAGGGATGCAAGAAAGGTGGGAAAGAGAAAAGGAGAGAAGAGAGAAGAAGGTAGCTGTTTGATAAAGTGCTGGTTGTCAGTGCAAACCGATGTTTTCCTCTGTGGCTCAAGACTGTGCCCCCCAAAACCCATCTGACAACACCTCACACCACTTAACACACAAACTAAAACATGGCCTACACACACAAACACATATACACACACACACACACACACACACACACACACACACACACACACACACACACACACAACAAGAGCAGCAAAGTGAAGGCTTTTGAAATATTCATTGACTACCAGCTCTTTAAAACTTGCAAAAAACAACCTTCATTATAGGATTCACAAAGACTCTCACACTCCAACAGTCAATGTAGCTGCACAGTGAAGTGACAGGACTCCATGTTCAGACTACACGACTACATAAGGCTTAGTCCATTAATGCTGGACAGACAAAAGGGAAGGGGAGGTAGGAAAACAAAGGGAAAAAAATAAGAAAAGATGAATAGGATGCCGGAAGAAAGATATGTAAATAGAAAAAAAAAGAGAGAGAGGATAGTGAGAAATATCCAGAGAGAGGAAAGAGATGAAATCAAACAAAAACGGAGCAGGAGACGAGACATAGAGGAGGGATGAGACGAAGGGCGGACAGAAGCTGTTTCATCTTTTATTCGGTTAAGGCTTCATTTACACCCATATCCTTCCACACATACCTTTGCAGATGTTGTTATACAGGCATTATCTGGTTTATCTTAGTTTTTGAGATAATGAACTTAGTTAAGCACCTGGTATGGTAGTCTGGTGCTGGTCGTCTATAGTTGCTATGCAGAGCTTTGTACATCACTATGTCCTATGACTGGGGATAGAGTCAAAATCATGTGGAAGACTCTGTGTATATAGGCTAGTCTCATTCATGTTTGAGCGTTTGTCTCGTCATTTAGTTTAGCTCATCCTGCAGAGAAATCAGAATTCAAAAAATAAAGAATGTATTTGTAGTGAAGATAAATGGTCCTGCATGATATGTGCTCTTGACCTTTTGGAATAATACACATAAGTGTGTCTCTGTAACCTCTGCATAGGTTAAAGATCAATGGAAAAGGACGCCATGTGTGGTTGGATACCACCAGTGTTATTACTGTTTATTTCCAATACAGCATTGAGGAATTTTGAGCAATTGTTACAAATCTGAATCTACTCCTGTATTCATTATTTCTGCTTTTTCCATATACACGTGCACTTGAAATAGCTGCAGCACAGTTTTAGAGGCAGAGGTATTATGTACTCATTTCTGTTCATGAGCATTCTTTCAACTGCAAATTCAAAGAGCAACAATGTCACATATCTTTCACCGAAGAGTTTAAAGAAATAAAGAAATAATTAAGTTGTGGTACAGGTATTTAATATATTTTCATTTCCAAGCTAGAAATGATTGTGTGCTCAAAACACAATGAACAAATACTTGAACAGATCTTTTCAGTAAACACTCTCGGTGTTCCCCTATATAAATCACACAACACAGTGTGACCTGATTTTCAGTGGAAATACTTGTGCATGAAAAAGAATTGCAACACTTTAAAGGAGTTTAAGTTTAAGAACATACTTTGACTTCATGTAAGTGTTTGTGAAAATGCTTTCAGGCAGGAAGTTATTAATGCTGGTGAAAAATCAGGGCTTCTGTTAAACACTCTGGATTTGAACTTTAAGTCCAAATGTCAAAAATCGTAAGGTTGTTTTTATTTGAACTTGCCCTTAAACCAAAGCTACTGTATGTGTTTCTTTATTTGAGAGTATTCAGAAGGGTCCTTCCTGCCATTGTGTTCTCTGAAATTCCTCTAGTGGTGGGATATTGTGGAGGAAAGCGTTCGGCAGGAAATTTCTGCCTGCCAGGAGTTTGACTAATGACTGTATTGTTGCTCAGGTCTATGAAAAGGACATCGATGTAATCCACTCAACATGTTTCTTTTAACTAAAACTGCAATTCAGTTCAGTTCTTTTTTTAATAGCTTTTTAATAACGTCACACTATCAGTAATCTCAAGGTGCTTTTTTTATTGTAAGTTGAAAATCATACATTATTACAACAAGTCAATATGGCAATTACTCTTGTGAAATGGGAGTGGGAAGGCAAACCTCTGTCTTAACACTGGGGGTTCCCATGTGCCAGGAAATGGGGGGTGGGGTGCAAGAAAAGGAAGAAAAAAATCGATGGAGAGGCCATAAAATGTAAACTACGGCAACGAAATGACCAAAGCTTTCTGTATCAGACTTTGTCTGATCACTAATGAACCAAATTAAATACAGAGCAGTCTGTAATGAAGATTCATTTCCAATCACAACAACATTCCTCTGCAAAGGAGAGTGATCTATGTTAATACATTTGTTCTGATACTTCATTTTAAAACCACCTTGGCTCCTTGTAGGATTTGCTTTTGCAGATTTTTAATGTTCTGTGATTATTTATGATCCTAATTGACTCCAATCTGAAATGCATCAAAGCCATAATCACAAATTATCTCTCTGCCTTTATTTAGTCACTCTCTCCTCGCTATCTTATCTCAAATCTAGTCTTATCTGTTCAGCATGACTCACATAAATAGACTTTTTAGACAGAGCAGGAGAGCATTAGTTCTGCTTTAGTGAAACAAGGTGATGAGTGAGGCAAATTAAGACAGATTTTGGAGAAAACAGAGGGAAATTTGTGAAGCAAAGGTGGTGTGATATTTTGTACTTAACTCACTATGTGTATTTTTTTGTATCTATTTGTACAGACGGCACAGCAGCTATCATTGTGAAACAGGGCCCGTTCAGCCTGGATGACCCCAAGAATTACAACGTGGATATAAGGGTCAGTGACGGAGGACATCCCTCCAAGAGCAGGATCGCCACAGTATCAATCGGGGTATGTGTGTTTTTTGTGTGTGTGACCTTTAAAGCTCCTTGAGATTATTTTAGCACTGATAATTTTAAATAATTGCACAGATGAAATGTCTTGTCTCGGTAAACCCAGTTTTAATGCTGATTGATTGCTAATATGTTGTAGTTATGCCAGTGTGATGCCAGCCGGAATCGTACATATTGCAAACCTGAGGCTCGGAGGATGGGAGTCAGTGTTCACGCCCTGACAGCCATTTTGCTTTGCATACTGACAATTCTGGGTAAGTTCATTTTTTCCTTTTTTGTTTTACTACTTGTTTTTTCTTCCTTTTTTCATTGTTTTCACCTCTAGAACCACCTTAAAGGTGCATGCTATAGTCTGTGTACAGGCCTTTTTAGAGTATTAATATTTATAAGAAAAATATTTTTTTTAGCTGCATAAAATCTGAACCTTAAGTGATGTCACAGATGACTAGAAGTTGTGCAGGTATGGAGTTGCTAAAAAGCACTGACGTCTGTACTCTGCTCCTCATCTTTGCTTGAGGCCAAACGAGACCTGAACAGATATCTGACAGAGCTATCAGTGGTTGAGTTGCATTCTGGGTACTGTAGGTGTCAGGTTTTGACAGGAAGAAAGCATAATGATATATCTGGTTTTTCAGCATCCTTTTTTAAACTGTCCATCACAAATATGATTAATCTTATGAAAATGAAGTTTTAAGTTGTTGTAATATTAGGTAATAGATCCTGATTTTGTTGCATGTGAATTTGCTTGAGTAATTAGCCTCTACATTCTTTATTTTTGCTTGTCTGTGTTAGAATATATAGAAAGGTGAAAACACATCATTCTCAGAATATGTGCATTTATGCTGAAAGTATGGGAAATGCATTGAAATATTTATTGTATTTATTTGCATTCATATTGTAGATTTTTTGCAAGTTACACACAATGGCATGTGCAATATCAATGCACATAATGATGGGATTATAATACAACAGGAAAATCCATATATCCAAAGGACATGGTTTTTCTTAAGAGTACAGCTTTTCACCTTTAATACCAGAGGACCTGCTTAATGTCATCTTCTGTCTTACAGTAGTAATTATTTTTGGCTTTTTTCAGCATTTGACTATATTCCAAAAAAGTGTTTTGCTGTTTCCCTTGGAATAACAAGGCCAGTAAATATTCAGAAACAAAACCATTTCATTTTGCAGAATCATTTAATTTCTGCACTTGGTCTGGCTTGTGAAACACAAAAGCATTTTGACTGACTTCAAAGCTAGAAATTTATCTTACCTAAAAATCTATTTTTCACTGTTCTCCAGTGGTCTGATGTGTTTTCTCACCCTCGGAGACTCACTGAAGTGTACTCCAGGGTGTGATCAGGAGTCTTGTGGTGTAGTGGTTAACACATTCACCTTATGTGTGAAAGATCTCTGGTTTGAGACCAGGAGGAAACACAGAAAAAGCTTGAAGGGGTCACAAGCTTGGAAAAAAGGGAGGGGCATTTGGTATTTAAAAAAAAGTGTCACATTAATAAGGGAGCAGCTGAAACAATCCACATAATATGGGTTTGGATGAAGCAAAGCACACCTCTTACCAAAGGGATCTGGAAGTGAAAAAGGTGATACATGAAACTTTCAAACAGAGAGGGCAATGACACATGTCACATTTTTAACCCATTGTCTAGACGGCCATGTTTATGCCTGGAATAGAGATTGAATTTTAAAAAAAAAGAAAAAAATATTCTGAGCTCTGACTTCATTTTTTGTTGTTGTTGGAAGTAGGAAAAATTTTGAAAATGATCAATCTGAGTTAAAAAAAAATCTAAACAACCAGCATTTTCACTCGCCTTGTGTCAGGTTTGTTTGCGTTCACACACAACATATAATCAATAAGCATTTGTGAAATATTTGAAGTCTGAATCAAAGATAGATGCCTAAATCTTTTACAGACAATAATATGAAAATAGTATTTTTCTTCTTTCTTCTTTAACTTTATTACCTGTAAGCAGAGAACTTCTGTATATATTGTTATTCTCTGAGAGAAATTCATGAAGACAGCATCAGTGATAGATGCAAAAAGCCAGTGCTGAGTGATCGGGACACGTGCACGGATTCACTTGCCCTTGCTTTGCGATAAATAAGATTTGTGTTTTGCAGGGAACGTTTTCCCCTTCTGGTGTTGTTGGTTTTATGAATAATGCAGCGGCGGATGTGAAAATAATGCCTGTAGTTGTGCGCTCAATATTCTCTTTGATACCTTCGCCCCCTGCCTTTTTTTATTTCTTTGGGAAAAAGAGACAGTTGTCATGTTGGATGAGAAGCACACTGGAGATACTTGGCCAAACAAGAGGGATCTGGAATGAGATGTACTGAAGAAGGAAGAAAAAAAGAAGAGGAACTTTAAGATAAGGAGGGATGGAGGCAAAGTGACACATGGAAAAAAGACTTAGATATTGGATGTGGAGAGTGGTGAAACAGGCGGACAGATGTAAGACGGTGAATTGAGGTGGAATGAGACCGGCTGAGTGACAGAGAGACAGAAAGAGGTTAAAGAAGAGAGACATGGAAGAGGAGAATTGTGGGAAAAGCAGCAGAAGAATAGGAGTGGTAATGAGGGGAGTTTATCAGTTCTTTAGGTGCCGTCTGCTTATCAAGCACCACCAAACACTCAACCTATTAACTATTAATACACTCCTTCACTATCGGGCCTTTTCCCCTTCATTTTTTCCCTTCATCTCCCCCTTCCTCTGTTTCTTTCCCTGTGGGTCTCTCTGTCTCCCTAACTTCCCCCTTCTATCTCTCCTTCTCTTTATCAAACAGCCCCAACACAGGCTAGATTAACTATTTAATGCACTTGTCATTATCTGTCAGGGCCCAAAGCAATTTAGCATGCTCCCCATTCACAGGCACATTTTCTCACATGAAGCTGGGTTTGACACACGAAAAGACATTTTTTCTCAGTCCTTCTTCTCTAAAGAAAGGGCTTCTTTTTTTCCCCCCTCTCTTTTCTTGTCCCTCTAAGTCTGATATCTCCAGAGCTTATTAAACTGCAGAGCATGTGTTGTAAAAGATTAATCTGTTGGTTTCCCATGCAAACTTAAATTAGTCCCACTCACCCTCAACTAAAAGGCATGGCTAATGCTCCCCGTCCGCTGAGAGAGAACGAGGTTCATATCGGGACCGAAGCTTGGGGCCTAATCTAATGTCAAATGTATCCTACCTTCTCTCCTCGTTGCTCTCTTTCTCTCCTGATTTCCTCACCCCTAAGTCTCCCGTTTCCTCCACTTCCTCCTCCCCTCAATCAGTGCCCTCCCCCCTTTTTTGTTTTCTTCTTTTTTCTCCTGCTTCCTTGTACTCCGTGGCCACTGACATGCAGCGTGTAATCAAAAAACTTTACTGAGCTTCTTTTACCCTACTTTTTATCAAGTTTGACTTTTTGAACCCACTTTAATGTCATCATAATGTTGTATACAAGTCAATTCGTTTAATTTTAAAGTAAGCCTGGTTGTTCTGGAAACAATTACAGTTATAGCTTCAGTTTATGAATGATCAGACCGGCTCTAGTCTAACAGCCTGTAGATAAAATCATTAGGGGATTATCGTAAGGGGCTGCCCATCATTCTCTCTGAGATTGTTTTACACACAATAGCAAAGAGCTATTTCACGCAGACTATGAAGTCGAGCTCAGCCGACAGCTCAGCTGTTATCCTTCTACACATCCAATTGGTCGATATCTATTCAAGTGCATTGTTTAGCTGCTCCAGCCTGCCCGCAGTTGCGCTACATCTTTAAGCCACTTTGCAACCCACTTCTCTCACAGCCGGGTTCCCGTGTGGAAATAAAAGATATATATAAATTACAGCATACCTGTTCATTGCTGCTTTAATACAGGAACACAGATTGGTTGATGTTCCAGTGGGATTTTTAAAGTTACTAATGGCATAGTTCAAGTCAGATTATATTTTCATATAATCTATAATCTTGTACGTCTAATTAGGTTTAGAGTTAGGCCTTGTTCTGCTAGAATATTTTGCCCTGTGCACATCATGCTACCTCGATTGTTTTCGAGACAGACAGCATTAAAAGTCTCAAGTCTGATAATCATCTTTGTCACTTGAACTGAGACAAATGTTTTTCTTATTGATTTTGTGATTTAAGACTCCCATTGTTACATCCACAATCCCCCACCCCCACCCTTTTCCCTCTTTCTCAATTGTATATTTTTTCGTCATCTGCTTCTCTTTCCTTTCCTTCTCAGCCCCCCCTGCACGTCGTTTTCTCACACTCATTTCCACTTCCCTCGTTGTGTTTACTGAAATTCTCTTCCTGTCTTTTATGCTCCCCTTTCTTGTCTTTCTTTGTGCAGTTACTCTGTGCTTGTCTCTGGCTGAGTATGTTCACTTCAGGTTTTCACGCTCGGGGCGAACATCTCAGATACCTTAAACCATCTATTCCTCATTTTCTCCCCCTCGTCACTGCACTGTTCTGTAGTCTCATTCCCTTGTTAGTGCTCTACTTTTCTCACTTGTTTCCTGGCCCCATTCTTATTCTGCTTTGGTTGCAAGTCTCTATCATGATTTCACAGTCATAGAGCCATTGGTCTGAAAGGATAAATGACATTGCAGTCTGTCTTTTTGTTTTACTGTCCATGTCTGCATTTTTATATACACACACATATATATATATATATATATATAGCTGAAATACTTTTTTTCCCCTCATCTACCTTTTCCCTGCATAGATTTCCTACAATTTATTGATCACAGTTTTCATTCGCTGTGCTGGATGTCAACTGAATAGATTCTAAATACATGTTTCTTTTCTGCTTTTAAGTCATAGTGATCCTGTTTGTTATGAGGAAACGCTACCAGAAGGATTCTCTGGCCAGTATGAAAAACAGCGGAGAGATTCATGAGCAGCTGGTCACATACGATGAGGAGGGAGGAGGAGAGATGGACACTAATGGGTATGCAGATGAAAAGAAGCACCACTATACACTTTTAAACTGACAACTTGAATATAACTGAAATGAGCTGACATGGTTTATCAGCAGCCCCCCTTTTTTTGCAGACTTACATTTGATTCCATTTTCTTTATAAACCTCTCAAAGGAAAGATTTTTAACCTCTGAATGAAACAACAAAAACCCAAGAATTTATAAAGTCTTGTCAAAGAATGACAGAAAATCAATTTTAAGTAAAAATGTAAAATAAATGTTGCTTTTTACTCACCCTTTCAGCAATGCCAGTGAGGCCATTAATGCTCTTTTTTCGTGTGTCATTAATTTCTCTTTTGTGGCTGCCATGCATAAAAAAAACAGCTCACAAAAACTGAAGGGAGCTTTAATTATTTAAATGTAGGATTAAAACTGTATACTGGGAACATAGACAGCTTTTTAAACATTTAAACATTCCTCTTTACCTTGTGCTGTTTATGTTCCTATTGCATACATCTTGATATTGGTATTCTTAAAACAAATGAAACAGATATATTCAGTTTTTCTTATACTTTTTATGTTTTTTTTTTTTGCATAATCTTTTTATTATTTTGAAAATCCTTGACAACAAATCATAAAGTGTGCTATATCCTATATCGCTACTTATCTGCACTTTAATTTTATCATCTTTTATGTAGCTATTGACTTAGTTTTACCTAATCTAAATCTAAATATCACTAGAAACCCAGACAATTCAGCTGAACTATCCATATTAAATGTACCAGAACACACTGTTTGCTGATAAAAACCACAAGCGCAAGTTAATATAAGAATATCTAAGTTGCAGAGCAGCCAAGACATTACATTATTATTGGTGGTTTTCTGAAATATATTTAAAAAGACAAAAAGTTAAAATACAACTTCATAGTTGAGCTGTAGCATTAAGCATTTTGTAATATATATGTCAGTGGACACATTTAAATGTCTGTACCCAGAAAATCTCTGTTATGAAGAAATGGGATCAGCAAATTAACTCACTCTATCCCCTTTTCTTTTAGCTACGACGTCTCAATTCTCACTTCCGCTTGCCATGACGGCTCCCTGCTTCGCCACCAAGATCACCGCCCCCACCCCTCACTCTACGCCATGGTCCAGAAACCCTCCCACCACACTCAACCCACCGCATGTAAGGGCGACATGGCAGCGATGATTGAGGTAAAGAAAGACGAAGCTGATCACGACCGAGATGGGTTCCCGTACGACACTCTCCACATCTACGGCTACGAGGGACCTGAGTCTTTAGCCGGAAGTCTCAGCTCTCTGGGAAGTTCCTCTACTGGTTCGAACTTGGATTATGACTTTCTTAACAATTGGGGCCCGAGGTTCAGGACCCTGGCAGAGCTCTATGGCGTAGATGGCCCAGATTACTACCATCAGTACTGATAATACCACATAATGACAAATCATACACATATACAACAAACATACAGCTTGATACAGTAATCAGAAAGAGCCATAGCAATACACTCACATACTGACCAGAAGCATGCAAGAAATATACACATTCACACAGAAACAGACCTACAGTAGATAACCGTGTTCTTGAGAGACTTCTCCAGCTCCTCAAAAGAGAATCAGGGAGCTCATTTTTATCCAGTAACAATGACTAACTTCTGTTATGATGTGTAATTCAGTGAATCCATTAGTGTGTTGTGCCTCCGTCTGTTCACTCCCAGTCAAAAAAAAAAACAAAAGAAAAGAAAAAGCTTCATCAAAATCCTGGAAGCTCCATGAAGTTGAGTCAAGGAGGATCTTCTTTTTTCCCTTTTCCAATGAAATATTGGAAAGATTTTTAAGGGAACAGAACACCAGGACATCGTTGAAAGAAATAATAGAAATAATGGCTTCATACATTTGCAAGGGGACTGATTATTTGGTGACAATACGAGATCCACGCCATGAGGATTTCCCTATACAGCAGTGTTGTGAGTTTTACACCGTAACCCTTTTATACTGGAAAAGGTCTAAGCAGGTGAAGCCAGTTGGGTTGGGTATAGATGGGTATGGATAATCCGGTCCCTGTCAATGATGTTACTTAATTTCTTTTGCATTTAATAATTTTGCAGCAGCATTTTGTAATATGACTTTTTCCCCCTGTGGTGACTTTGGCAAAAGACACGGACTATTGAAGATGAAAAGTTTATAACTTGATTTATTTTGTATCCCTTAAAATTAGCATTAACCTTACCCATCATATTGGCCTGTTAATGTATGATTAACTGAATTCCTATATTTAAATCCTTATATCCTGTTTAACATTAAAATGTATTGCTAATATAATATTGCAGACTCTGAAGATTAGTTCATTTTGCTACAAAGAGTATTAAAGGAATCATAATAATTCAATCCAACGGGGGATGCAAAATGCTGCATGTGAAAGCAACTCACTGCTGATCTTTTTTTTCCCTTTCGTTCTTTTTTTCTGTCTCTTTTGGTATACGGCGTGTGATCTCTTCTAACTTTGATGTGTGTGTGGTTTTTTTTTTTTATAAATTTGACAAAAGGGACACAAACATGGCGAGAACGAGGTGATTTTATTTTTGATCTGTAGTTGATGATTTGATTTGTAAATATGATTGCTTGAGGGGGTTACTGTACTGGGAAACTCTGAGCAGCCACATGAGTTTAAGCTCAAAGGGGTTTGAAGTGTTTGATCACAGCAAGATGCCAGTTATGTTTTCTTCATCGGAAATACTAGAAGAGACCGTCTCTGAGGAAAGTTCAGCTCTGTAAAGTCTACTTTGTTCATCAGAGCATTAAGTCCGGTGGGTTATTTTGTGACATGCCCAGTTTGTGATTTTTCTGAGGTTCAGACATGACATCAGGTGTCTGAACAGTAGTCAACAGAATTCAAAAGAAGCATCAAAAGTCCCTGATTTTTTGCGGTTTTTTAAGGTGAAAATCTTAAAAAACCTTTCCCGCTTTGTGTTCCTAAAACCAACTCTCTGATATGAATAAGGTCATTTTCTGAGTAAGTCATTTTGTCCATTTTCTCAGTTATCTTCTGCTCTGAAAAGAGAAAAGACAATCGACAGAAGGACAGAAAGGAAATGACACTACTGCTTCTCAGACAGAATTACAGCATGTTCCGAGGGTTTATTTGACAGAACCCATCATCACAGTTATTGTTGAGATGAAAGCCTAATTCTCAGAGGCCTACTGGAACAAAAGTAATTCAGACAACTCAGGAAGCACAGAGCTGCAAAAGCAGCTAGTTGGGCAGCCACAATGACTCTGAGGTGGCTTGAATAACTTTAACCTCTAAACCTTCTTGGCTTCTATCAGATCATAAAACTTGTGATGAAAAACACCACAAACTTTATGACAGTCTAGATGGTTACTTAATATAGCTACTAAAAGTTAGGTAGTAGTCTCTCCTAATAGTTGTGTAGGATTATTTCTTCCTTGAATTTTAGCATTATATAGAAAGGATGATCTACTTAGCAGCGGATACGGCACTCCTTGGTGTCAAATTGAAGTTTTGTCTATGAAATGTCAGTAAATATGAGAAATACCCACGGCAGTTTCTCAAAGACCAAAGTAGCTCCTTTTTTCCTTTCCAGATATACTGGATATTTGGTCTACCCCGTCTCTTAAGTAATCAGGAACAACCAATCGCAGGGCTGCACTCTGTAGCATTTAAACAATAATCACAGATCTTTTAGATTATTGCACGAATGAATACCCAGGAAATAAACCATTGTTTCTGCATTCATTCATAAAGCACCATGAAGGTAGAAGGTCACCAATTGTCTGTGATTACTGTGACATCTGTGAATCTAGTACCAATTGTTGCTGATAGTACCACCCTACTGAACACACACACAGCCTTGTGTGTTTCTTTTTTCTTTTTAAAAAAAATTATTTCATTTCAGTTTATTTAACCTGCTGTTCAGTCCCGGTTGGAGTTGAACTTGTTCCCTTAAAACTCAGTCCTGCTTGGAATGCCTTTTGATAAACAGTGAGACAATAGCTGGAAGTCCTCTCAACGCTTTCCTGTTGGGGTTCAAATATATATATATACACTTAGCCAGTTCCTTCTCCTCAATCTCAGCTTTGCTCTCCTTGTTTGCCTCACCATATCTCCTCGGCGCTGTCTTTTTCTCCGTCATCTAATCAGTGAGGCCAAACAGTGGACTCAACTTCCTGTCCATCTGGGAGGTTGTGCCCGCCTCTTCCTGTCTGTGTTATCTTTCTCCTGGGCCAACACATTGTGCTCACTTCCTGTAAGTCCAGCCTGAGAAATGGCCTCGAAGAGGAAGAGGGAGCGAGGCAAGGAGCGACATGGGATGAGGTTGGGGGTTAAGCAGAAAGAAAGACGAAAAGAACAATGCAAAGCAATGATTAGTTTTCTAGCTGAACAGAAACACCTCAGAGCAAAGATGTTTTTTTTGACCTGTAAAATTTGCCATCTTTATGAAAAAAGGCTAATCCCACCAGTAAATCTTAAGTTTATTTAAAAAAAAAAAAAAGAAAAACACCGTCTCACTTTTGTGGCTTCAGAATGGCAGGAATGGAATCTTAAGTACTCTTACCTTCAGTTTATTTCTCCTCATTGTTTTTAGGCATTGCACTCATGATCTTTGTCAAAAGCAACCCACTGTTTTTGTAGGTGTAAAAAAAAAAATACCTTCAAAGATCTTTAAAATATTCTAGCACAACAAGCACCACTGCTAAAAAAACAAAAAAAACAAAAACATTTCTAGAATCTAAGAATCTTAGCTAGTTTTATAATCCATGTCCTCGCTCGGCGAACAAACAATGGCTCATTTTTCTGTCTGACATCTTTGTTTGGGTCAAAGAATGGAAACAAACCTTGTAAACTTTGGTTCAATTTTGCTTCATTGTGCAGTGAAAGAAAAACTTTTTGTCCTGTTATTTCAAGCTTTTTTGTGGCTCTAAAAGTAACAGTACTTCTTTGTGTGTGTGTGTGTGTGTGTGTGTGTGTGTGTGTGTGTGTGTGTGTGTGTGTGTGTGTGTGTGTGTGTGTGTGTGTGTGTGTGTGTCTTCACCATTATTGTAATCATGACTGTTATTTAAAAGGTGTGCCCGTGAAAAAGAAAAACTTCATTGTTAAAAACCAGCAGGCTGTAGCAGACACAGGTGCTCCATTATCTACTTTCCTAAAAGCAACAAGTGCTGGCTGTACTTAGGTGAGAGAAGCTGGCACATTATTCCAGGCAGATGGATACATTTGCTTACAATTTTGGCCAGCAGTGTGTTCAACTTGTTTAGCTCATTCCAAAACAATATAAAAATGTACCACATATACATTTTTATGACAAAAATCCATTACTAGAATACATCAATCATTAAACACTTCCAGAACATGGACCATATAGTCAGACATGGCCTAATATTTTCCAGAGCGTGTCATATTTATTTTTTCTTTGTGTGCTGCCAGGACCAAGACTTGGACATATTGGTTTAGACTAACATGTTTCTTCCAATCCATCATGCCCAGCATGCTTTCATTTTTAGGAATTTTCTTGAGCTCTTTTCCCGCTTCTCCACACTTATTCATCAGATTGTGCAACTTCCAACATTTTTCAAGTATTACAATAACACACTACGGGAAAATGACAGCCATACGAGTGCCATAATTAATTTGATATGTTGGCTATCAGTGGTTGTGGGAGGAAATGTACCTCCCCTGTCGAAGGAGTCACCTTGGATTTAAACAGTGAAAATTAAACCTCTCAGGGTGGGACCCCAACACAAATAGTTGGTCACATAAATGTGAAGAAACAAAAATATGTAGTGTGCTGGTTTAAAAGACAACATTTAAGTGTTTTTCTTCTGTTTCTCCTATGTTTCAACAAGGGATTTTACTTTGAAATGTATATAGAAAAAATGTGCCTAATAGGGATCTTTCTCTGGCCTCACCTTGTTTATTTTTTCTTATTGTTGCTATTATTTTTGCCTAAATAACTGTATTTAAAGGATTTTAAACTTGAGACTCTCTTTTTTAATTGCTGTATAAAGGAAAACTAGATTCAGTTTCAGCAGATGAAAGAAAATAGTGTTTGATGCATGAATGAGTCCCTGAGTGAATATGTAATTTTCTGCTTGTGTGTCCACTTTTGTGTGTGTGTGTGTGCACGGGTGCTTGTGATTGTACCATGACTGTACCCATGTAGATATACACACAAACGAGTATCAGACCAGTTTAAAAAAAAAAAAGGAAAAGAAACCACATCTCTCTTGTGTGAAAACATCAAGGTCTGCAAGGGAGCGACATTTGTGCCTTTACTCTTTAAAAAAAAAAACATGGAAAGAAAAAGAAAAAAATGCTTTTTTTTTATGGTGAACACGATGTTTTCTATATTGTTTTATGGTGTACAGTAACTACTTTTTATTACATGAAATTTTGTAAGTGTAGAAGAATAAAAATCCACTCAAATATGTTTTGTTTATCTGGTGATTTTTACCGACACTTTGGGAAAGAGGAAAATATTTCACCAAATGAACTATAAAATGTTAAATGGACTGGTTCATATAAAGCACTTTTCTACTCTGCTTGAGCTTTACACAACATGCTTCATTCGCCCATTCAGAGAAGCACTTTTTTTCTACACCTAAGGGTAGATCAAACATTCATACTTGGGTACTTGAGAAAGCAACTTGGGTTAAGCATCTTGCCCAAGGATAGTACGATAGGTGAATGGAGCAGCCAAGGGTCAAACCACCAACCTTCCAATTAGTAGATGAGCTGCTCTACCTCCTGAGCTACAGCCAAGATACTTGTGCTGAATAAAGGTGGATGTACTAGCTCACTGGTTTATTTTTATACTAAAAAATATTCTAGTAAGCTCTGACAACCATTTCAAATTGCATCAGCTTGTGAATTCCCCACTATGTGATGGTATGATACATGATGCCAGTAAGTGGCTGCCTCCAGTTTTTAGCCACCCCACGTGACTTCAAGTAGCCAGAGGTTCTTGTATTATATATCTCCTCATAGATTTTCTAAAGGTCTTTGGCTGCTTTTTCATTCATTTTCAACCCATTCCATGTAAATGGCCATTTTCAGAGGAATGTTGTTTGTTTGTTTGCTTGGTTTTTGGTGTGTTTGTTAATCTATTTCATACTGACCTATGAATCAGTCAAGCATAAAAAAGCACCTAACTCAACAAGTGGTGTACCTACACATAACAAACAACTTAGCAGAGAAAAAATATTGTAAATTGTATCTTTAGGCATTTTATTAGCAGCCTGTTGCAAAAACACATAATTTGTTCTGATTTCTTCAGCTGAATCAATGATTATAATATCCCAAAGAGCTATTAGCTGCAAACTTGGCATATCTCGGCAAGGTGTCAAGGGCGTCCTTAAAAAATGTAATGAAACTGGACAAGTGAAGGGCAAAAGAAAAAAAACAAAGCTACAGCAGATGAGCATCTGAAAGTCATATCCTTATGAAACTTTTCAGCATGGCAGTGATGCCAAACAAACTGCTAATACAGTAAAAGCATGCCTGGACAGAAAAACACACATGGAATAACCTCAGCAGAGCCCAGAACTCAACATTATTGAAGTAGTGTGGGATCTTGACAGAACTAAAGGCA
Organism: Etia nguti; assembly: GCA_015106755.1. Taxonomy (NCBI): domain Eukaryota; kingdom Metazoa; phylum Chordata; class Actinopteri; order Cichliformes; family Cichlidae; genus Etia; species Etia nguti. The sequence continues at coordinate 83,585 of VUQG01043686.1, forward strand.
CTTTAATTCAATTTTATTTATATGCCGCCAAATCACAAAAAACGTTGCCTCAAGGTGCTTTATATGGTAAAGTAAAGACCCTTCAATAATACAGAGGAAACAGAGAAACACAGCCAACAACCAAAGAAAAGCTTCTGAATGTCCTTCAAGAAGCCTGGAGAACTATTACTATTAAGAGTACTTAAAGAAATTGGAAGAAGGCTTGACTTGAGTTCAGACTCTACTGAAGAATAAAGGTGCTGATACTAAATATTGACTTTAAGTTTGTTAGAACTGTACAAATTCCGTTTTTGCCTCATATAGTGTAATTCCATGTGTGTTTGCACATTTTTGAATAGATAGCTGCACATATTTACCATTTTGCAAGTAGAATATAAAGAAATTAGGGGTGACTTAAGACTTTTCTAGAGCACTTTATACTGGAAGGCTTACATTACAGCTTAAAAGAACATTTAAAAAAAAAACTACATGTAGGAAATATTTAATGCTACACAGAGTAATAGCAATCCCTGAGATTATAATATATGCATACATGTGTAGGACTGATAATAACAATTCGATGGGCTGAAAACAACTCAGTGTGGTGATTTCACTCAACACAAAACTTTTTTTGTTTACATAATTAACCAAATTTAATCATGAGATCCTTAATGGCCAGATACTGTTCAACAAACTAATATGACAGGGGTGAGAAAATTCTTTAACACCTAACTAATAATCTTCAAGTTTTTAAGTTTTTTTTACAAAGTTTTATTCAGTATCAAAGTGCTTGTGACTCATGATAGAAATCCAAGAGAAAAGGAGGCGAACATGAACAATATTTTCTGTCATATCAATCTGTTGAAGAACAACAGGAAACAAAGAAAAAGAACAGCAGGTACCATATGTAGTGTGTCTGGCTTTTCATGACAAAACATGCCTAAATCTCATGCAAAGAAAAAGTGGAATTTACCGGGATAACCCACTAAATGTTTTGTGTCAGGTTTAAAGTGTCAACATGGGTCTGAAAAACCAAAATACTAACAGCAAGTTTTCTAACACGGCGAGACCAGCTCTGTTCCTTTGTGTAAAATGATCCAGCATGTCAAAGATTACACATTGTGGGGCCATGTGAGGAAAAGCTTTGATCTCCCTCACCTTAATCCTTGACAAGCGATCAGATGTGAGTTGGTGGATATCCTGTGTTTTTCTCCTTTTTTAACATGAGTATAAATTCACCTCAGGTTCGTGCAGTTTTATTGTTGTAGGGTCTGTAGTGGATTTGGGCGTCAGACCTACACATGTGTGATCATGTCCATATGAGACGTGACTCATTCTACATGTCCACGGGGTTAAAACAGAGAAACAGACACAGACGCGAATAAGAAGGAAATACCAGAGTGACATCCACTCTTTTGGGACTTCTTG
>VUQG01043687.1:0-15711 GCA_015106755.1 Etia nguti
AAAAAGAATGCTTGGACACTGCTAGCATAATGGACAGGTTTTTTGACGGGGCTCCCACACAAAGCAGAGGAAGAAGCATCGCCAAATATGCTTCCAAACCAACTTCCTTCCAAGCCAAAAACTAGAACATATGATGAAGCATATATTCCCTTTGGCTTCACCTGCACAACAGCTGTCGTACCAAGGTAGGTATCCCCCACAGAATTCGTTTCCCCTGCGTCGGGAGCACGCGCTGGGCTCTCCAAATCACGGACAAACAGTATCCCACATTCTTGATTTTTAGTTCACAAACACTTCTTATAATGACTAACTACTCCTGAAACTTTGGAGGTTTTAGCTCTTTATACAGTAAAGTTACAGCATGATAAAAATAATTATCAGGCAAAATGTCCTTTGTTTGTAAAAATAATACCTTCCGATACAACGTGAGAACAATAAATATATAATTTTCTGTTCTAACCCTCAAACTGAATGGTAATGTAACTACACTCATTTTTCACTTTTTCACAATCTGATTCCAGTCTTCAAAGTATCTTCTTCAGAAGCAGGGAGATCGCAAGTGGATTGCACACGGTCGCAGTAATTTTGGTCATGCAGCGGACTCCACTGCTTTCCTTAGTGTGACTGTAGCCTAAGGTAGATCCATTATCACATAATGAACTCTAACATTACATCTATTTAATATTATAATGGGATGCTATTGCTGAAGTCACACCCATCAGTTAAGATTGGTAATTTTAAGTGTCAAGCATTGAAAGCCAAGTCATGAATGATAGTCACTTGTGTTTCTATGTCATCTATAGACCATTTTCACAATGTTCTCACTTGCCATGAGTGCAAAAATTACATTCATGAGAAAAAAAAAAGAAATGCTGCAGCAAACTGGCTGAAAATACATGTTCTGAAAAAGATGAGATAAATTTTACCATTTTACTTTGACTGAGAGCCCAGCAGCACTCGGGGGCTCAAAACTTTTTCCATTTTCTGACAAAACCAGAAAGGACTTTGATTGTTTATGTGACATTTTGTACCTTTCAGATCGTCCAAGACTGCTCCACTATCACAACAACATACCTTCAGCTTGTTTAAATGATTTTATTTTATTTAACATATAGAAAAAATTGATCGTTACGTTTGTTTCAAATGTGAAACACAAGTATGATGCTTTTGCATGAAAAAACTGACTAGATTATACAGCTTTCAGTTCATTGTCTCGCAATCTCTCCCTGGCACATATCCTGTGGCTCATGTGATTGTGGGTGACAGCTCAGGCTCTGTGTTGGATACAACAGTTGGCAGCTTGGGAGCCTGATTTGCTCTAAGCTGTTGGGGTACAAATACTGGTAGCAAAATAAAAATAATTCATGCTTTAAACAAGATGGCTGGCTAAATGGGTATGACAAAAAAAAGAAAAAGAAGTTACGTGTGCATGTGGCCAGAACTGCCAAATTTGAACCCCAAATCAAAATTGGGTACTCTGGGTAGTAAAATATCTCATTAATATGTGGCACTCCTTTTTACTTCACTTTAAGTTAAGCACTTAAAGTATTTGCTCTCTTCCTGATTTCTTAGGGTTTTTTTTCTTTACATATTTGTTACACTTAAATGTTTCAAGGAACGTAAATTTAATACAAAATACAAGTTTTAAATGAGGATTCCATTTATTCAGGGGGAAAAAATTAAACCTACCTGGCCCTTTATAAAAAAGTAATTTCCCCTAAACCTAATAACTGCCACCCTTGACAGCACGAACTGCAATCAAGTGTTTGCAATAACTGGCAATGAGTGTTTCACCTGCTGTGGAGGAATTTTGGCCCACTCTTTGCAGAATTGCTTTAATTCAACTAAATTGGAGGGTTTCAGATGCATGAATGGCCTTTTAAGGTCATGCCAAAGCATCTCAATGGACTGTGTAGGTTCTCAGTCATCCAGGTCATGGTAGTCTTGAGAGCTTGAAAATGAAGGCAGTTGGACTTCAAAGTCACAGATGTCAATGACTTTGTTTTTCAACTGTTTTTTTACAAACCTAAAGAAGTTCAACCGCACGAACTGATGGTCAGAAATTCTCCTTTAGGATTTTCAGGTGTAGAGCAGAAATCATGGTTCCATCAACTATGGCAAGTTTTACAGGTCCTGAAGCAACGAAGCAGCTCCAGACCATACACACTAACACCACCATGTTTGACTGTGTTAGTTTTATGTGACTTCCAGAAAGTTCAACTTTTGGCTCATCAGTCCAAAGAATCTTTTTCCAAAGGTCTTGGGAATGGTTTTTTGGCAAATGTCAGACAAGCCATTTTTTTCTTTTTGGTCAGCGGTCATTTTCTCTTTGGAGCTTTTCCATGGATGCCATTTTTGCCCAGTCATTTTTCTTATTTTTGAGTCATGATCTCTGACCTTAACTGAGGAAAGTGAGGCCTTTAGTTCTGTAGATGTTGTTCTGGATTTTTTTCTGCTTTCCTGGATGAGTCATCAATGCACTTCTGGAGTAATGTACTTACTTTTCCCGGCTTTCTCCATTTGTGGATAATGGTTCAGTCCCAAATCCTTAGAAATGGCTTTCCAGACTGACAGATGTAGATGACTTTGTTTTTTAGCTGTTTCTTTAGATCATGGCATGATCTTTTCCAGTTCATTTAACCGACTTCACTTCGTCAGACAGGTTCTGTCTAAACGATTTATTCATTCAACATGTCTGACAGTAATAAGGCCTTGGTGTTTCTAGTGAAATTGAACTCCTTACAAAAAATAACACCTTCTAAAAACATGCTTAATCACAGTTAATCCATGAACAAGAATTAACTTGCTCATTAATTAACAACCTTGCCCTACTGATTTTTAACCATTATTTGTTTAGCAAATAAGTTAACAAAAAATAGCTGAAAACATAGCTGTCATACCTAAACAAGACTGACAGTACTTCTAGTTCCACAAATTTCTCACACTTCACTGAGAGCACAGAAGTAACACCTCAAACTGTCTGTCAATGAGGCTACTAACTATGTTTGGTATGTTGATAGTGGAGGAGCTTTGACACGTCAGTAAGTTTGTCAAGGACATAGAAATCCACCTTCTATGCCTCAACACCCTCAGTTTCAGTGGGGTGAGTGGGCTGGTGTTGTGACATGTTGTGGCTTTTGCAAGAAAACAATGTCACCCTACTTAGGCTAAGAGTTCTTAAGTTTTTTTTCTTTTAATTCTGTGCTTTGTTAACCGTGTTCACAGTTAAATTTGAGTAAATAATGGATCCATTCCAGGTAGCATTCATACCCTTGTCATGCTGTAAGCCATTATCTTCTTGAGAAAAAGTAGAAACTTTACAACATTTCCACGATGAACACATTCCATTGGGGACCTGCTATTTAGGCTCGGACTTTGTCTCATTATAGGCATCGCTGTTATTGTAATGCTAGAAAGTTAGCAGAGTAGATGTATAGCCAGTGACCATTTGGTTAATGCCAGTTGGTCATTACAGCCAAAGAGGAAATATATATATATATATATACATATATATAAAAAAACACATTTACCCTTCATTTTCACCTCACAGACTTATGCAAGAAGGAATCAGTCAGTTTTATTTTCCCACACTCATTCTCCTTTGAAACACTGACACTTCCAAGAAATGTGTCAAACCCTACAAATTACTTTTCATTAATTTCAGATACCAGTCAGCAATTTGACTGACCTTGAGCTCAAACTTGCAAGTCTAGCTTACTCAATTCATCTTATAGATTTTTTTGCATATGCCCTTTACAAAATTGAAATTGTGCTCCCGATATGAATGTTGGAAATTGGGTAAAGCTTAAAACCATGTGAATAAGAAGTAAGTTGGGAGTTGATTAGACATTTCCTGTTGACAAGAATTATATATCATTCATGAGTCGTACAGTTAATTTAGACTGCGCTGTGAATGCTGACTTCAAGGATTAGATCCACGGAAAGCTTAGATGTGAAAAAGAAGAAAAGCATGGCCAAGTATGTGTGCATCACTGCTAATCCCCCGTTCCTGCTTTCAGGTTTTTTAATTAATTAAAGGATGCATGGCAGAAATTGAGCCGTAATCTCCAACGCTGTGCATTTTAATTCCACCTTCATGTTTTATGACCAGTGCCTGAACGGCTGGTGATTCTGTCTTGGGCGGTACCTATCTCTTTCTTCTTGCCTTTCTAACGTGTGTATTCCCTTCTTTAATGCATTTATCACAACAGCTTCACCTCTCACCTGTAGTCACTCCCATCTCCTACTGCATACTCAGCTTCACCCGCACTCCCACTCCTACTTCATTTGTCACTTCAACACTATTTATGGTATGATGTATTTATTTTTGCTTAGGATGGTGTAATTCGCATTTCTCTGTATCTCTGGAGTCTTTTCATGTCATTAGAAATGAAAAAGAATGATGAATAATAGATCTGATGATGAGATATCCCCAGAAACATGTCACATAACGCTCCACAGTGAGATGAAAGGAAAGAGACAAGGTGCTTTTGTTTAACAGGACTGAATATCCAACTAGTTAATACCTCACGGCTGATTCTGAATCAATCTGAAGGACACCTGACAAATGTGAGTGCAAAAGATAGTACCCACAACTGTACCATGACTATTATATTTTGTTACTCCCAACTCTGAAGGGGTCCTTTTTCTTTGAGCTGTGTGACGTATCTCACACCCCAGCAGGGTTTGTGAGCGGGCTAAAGTAAACGCAAGCCCCCTATTGGTTCTGTGTGACTCCTGAGGCTCGCATGCCCTGCCAGTTTTTCTCCATAAACAACGCTCTCAGCTCTGTCAGCTTAATTGGCTCACCTCCCATCAGCTAGATACCCCAACCCCATCCTAATTGGCTCTCTTTTAGCTACCCAGCCAGTGCTATTGTTCAGGTACACAGTGTGTCACTATGGATGCGGTGATCATTCACACATGAATTCCAGGACAAGAGGCCCATGGGCTGTCTCTCAACCAGTTTCCTGAACTGCAGTTATATTTCTGCCAACAACAACCACAACACCGCTTAAAAAAATGCTTCTCCCTTCAAGCCGATGCATTAGTCTCATCTGTGGTTTACTTTATTCACAGTCTGCTTTTCTTTCACATGTAGCACCCCATGCCAGCAGCTGTGCCATCCCCACCGTGGGTATTTAAGTTCATCCTGCGTGATGTTTACATGTGATGATCGTGACTGAATGCCAGTCAACTCACAGGACAAAGACCGAGAGAAAGCAAAGCCAGTGGAGTGTGTGTGTCTGTGTGTGTGAGTGTGAGTGAAGACAAGAGGGAATGTGACAGAGAGAGGAAGACAGATGAACATTCCCACAGACCGCATAGACTGGAGCCAAGTCTAGTTCTGTCTGAGTAAAGGTAGTCAGTGTTACCCTGATGAGTGCCACTTTGGCCCCAGCTGGGTCAGTTTCTTGCCAGTGTGTAATGAGCCCCAATGAGGGTGAGCTCCCTGTTCCCCGGTGCCCTGGCCTGTCTCCACTAATGAGCTTCTGAATAAATCAGTGTTGGTATCCCCTTATCCCACCCATCTCCTGGTCCTACATCCCTTTTCAGTTCATTTATCCCACCGTGCCTGTCTCCACTCGCCTAGCCTTAAGCACTCAAGAGCACCTTACATCCCCAGCCAACATTTTCTGTCTCCTAATTGTGGGTATTTGTTTGTGGGACAGTCTGGCTTTCCCATGTTTGAAGACTGTGATATTTAAATCTCTTCATGTGTGACTGTCACTGTTGTTGCAGCCTGGAGCTCAGACTGACTCTTGTGTTTTGGGAAAAAAAAAAACAACCCAAAAAACTGAGTGGTATTCGTCGGCTATTTGTAGCTTCTTTCCTTCTCATCATTGCTACTGGATTTACAGCGATAAATAAAGAAATAAAACTACCTCTTGTTCCTGCATGCACCATTAGTCTGGTCCTAATTTGCTTCCCATTGGAGCGTGTGGGTGTGAATGCCTGTATTTGGCATCTGGTAGACAGACATAGGCTGCTTTATAAAAGGTGATGATGAATATTGCCAGGGATAGATTACTGGACCACAAACCTGCCCACTCTGCCCCATAAATAGTCTGAAACAGTTGGACTCTCACTGGTCAGAGCTGTGTGCGAAATAACCAGGGGACATTTCACATGCAGAGCTAGATAAAGTAGGCCAAAGCATTTGGTTTTGGTGGTGAAGTCATACTCAGCAGGCTGACTCACAGAATCCATTGGGAATTCAATTTAGAAGATAAAAAAAAAAGACAAGAATATATTAAGCATTTTGTTTGCGAAACATGATCGTTCTAACCAGGGAATACATGGGCAATACATTTCTTGGTCAGAAAATTAACCAACAAGTAAGAACTTGCCAGTAGAAATTAGGCTCTACGCCATGGTGGCCACACTCCAAAAGACAGCATTATAATACAAGTAAAACAAAGAAAATCAACATCATTGGCAAGTTATGGTAGAAAAAACAAAACACAGAAAGACAGAAAGCCCTGAGGTAAGAGCAGTTACTTTACAGTACAGTCAGCACTGTTGTTCCCCACAGATTGCCTTTCCAAGGTGACTGACCCCTGAGCAAATGTTACTCGTCAGAGTATTGGCTGCCATGCATCAGGTTCAAACATTGTTTTTCTTTCACCTCGACTGATTCGTTTCTTCACAGATTGCCTACCCCAGAAAACTTATCAGTTGGCTTGGAGAAATCAATCATGGGGTGACACCATTCCAGACCAGAGTGTTGTTTGCGAATCTGTTGTCTGTGATGCCTGCAAAACCCCCGTTGTGATTGCCAAGACTCTCGATGTGTTGGTTTTGGAGTTATTTTTCATTGTAGGTCTTTTTCCTGTCTCCTTGGCTCTGATTTTCCCTGCCTCTCTCCTACTGCCTCGCTCTCGCTCTCTCTGTCTCTTTTCTTTTTTCCTTTTTTTCTCCACTGTTACACTTGTCTCTCAATACAAGCCTTGGAGTGTACTGATGTAAGAAGTGCCAGTGTTTTGGGGTTTTTTTTTGGAGATGCTAACAAATAAGCTTGCCCCACAAAGGTGACTGCCAAGCAGGGATTAATGCAAAACAGAAAATATTAGTGCTCAGAGCCAGCTTCCAGCAGAGACGCGGTGCCTAGTCAAGTGGTCTCCCCACTTTGTGAAGTGATTCATCTTTTTTTCCTTCTTTTAGAGCCCATTTTCTGCATTGTTTCATGTCACTTGGTGTCTCTTATTTTAGATATAAGAATCGTCGGTACACGTTAATGGTCCTGTCATACTGTAGATAGTATACCTGTAAAAAGCAACCCAAAATTAGAAAAGTAAATGTAATAAAATGAACATTTACCGCAGACATGCCTAATAAAGTGTCAACTTGGTGTAGCAGCTAAAGTTTTCATCAAAACCAAAGAAACGGTGCAAAAATACAGAAACAGGGAGTAGAACAAGACTCTTTATCCTATTTTTTATTTATTTATTTAAAAAAAAAAGTTGCAGACAACTGTATCGGTGGGTTTACATCTCTCACACCAATATGTAGACTATACATGTGCATGCGCTGTGAACTGTCAATGTCTTGCCTTACTGCTCTTTAATATTTCCATTTAAACTGTGGGCTGTAAAAACAAATTTCCTTTTGGAGGGCAACAAAGGATTTGATCATATCTACTGAAGGCTTTTTGAAGACTGTGTTTTAGCTAAACAATGACGATGTAATCCATCATGGACTGGAAAAGCAGAGCAGTGATCCACGAATAGTTTAAGACAAAAAAAAAAAAAAAAAAATCAGCCTTCACGATAAAGGAAGAAGCATGAAGCTTTAGGCAGCATGCCATTTTCACAATGGCAGCTATATCAGATAATGGATATACTGGTCAGAGTCTGAGCCTCGTGTGTACTTAATGAGAACCGTTGCCTACTGACGTAGAATAAGGGTGCAGTTTGGCATCATTCCATATAGTTAAATAATTGTAAGCTATTGACTTTATAAACTGTTTTCACATTACACTGCCCTCGCTAATTAATGAGAATGAGACCTGTTCCATTTATCCTTGCTGAACAATTACACAGCAGGTGAATTTATTAACTGTAGTTAGTGGTAGCTCCACAGAAATGGCTAATAAATGTCTTTTAATTGAATGAAATTTCTTTTTAATCACAATGACAGAAAATTGTGTGTTTTTTTTTTATTTTTGTAAAGACAACAGATGAGTGTGGGTGAGTTTGCTGTTGGAGCGTATGCCTGTTCTGATTTACATTTGGAAAAATAATGTTCAGATTGTCCACTGTGTACACTTTGCTCTCAACTCATTGGCATTCCCTAACCAGATGCACAGCTATGTATGGTTCAGTAGACCCATACCATTACTACAATCTTCATACATACAATATTTGTAATGCATAATAAGTTGCTCCACGAGACGGAGCGCAGCGGCTTGCATGCGGTGCAGATATGTGAGGGGGCTGGCACAGAGTTTGACTCACAAAATCGCATGCAGCCTCAAGTTGGACCGTATCATATGTATTATATGTAGTGTATCCAGTCCTTAAAATATAGCTAGATGGAGCATGTATGTAAAAAACACACTAGCTGATGCTGAAGCACACAGTTTAACACACATACAAAATGTTGTGCTGGTAGGCAATGCAGTGATTGTTTACAGTCTCCTCTGGATGGTGAGTTACAACAGGCTGTGAGTATGCACTTGCACTCATCTGTCTCAGCAGCATTCTGTGAGCCTTGGCTCTGTGAAGTACTCCATAATCTGCTCTAGGTTTAACTTCTTTTCTCATTCAGTCTGGATGAAAAGTATAACAAGTCCAGCTTTTTTGTTTCTCTGGTGGTTTTTTCTTTTTTCTTTTTGAATATGTTCATGATTGCTGGGTGGCCTAAATTATATAACTACAGCTGTAATTTTCCCAAATTGGATCTAATTGGTGTTTTGTTGTGTAACCTTAACACTATTTTAAGCACCTAGCAGGAATGCAGGAATGACCAATTAAAACCAGTTACAATTTTGTGACTGCATAATAGTACATTTTCTAAAAAAAAAAAAAAAACAATAGATGATAGCATTACTGGTCTAGAAAAAGCCTATGAGTGTATGCACACCGTTACTTTTCTTAAAACCAATAAATAAATAAATCATTAATTTCTGATCCAAAGTCTTGGTTAATTACTTTTTGTCACTAAGATGTTAATTGTTCAGCTCTTATCTGATTTGATTTCAATTAATGACAATAAGTATTTTAATTTCCTTCACTTCACTTTTGCTTCTATTTCAGGTCAATTAATCTGATGCTTATCAAATTAATTAGCAGACTTAAAATAAATGCAGTACAATCAGCCTCTGTTTCTTCTGTGTCTGACAGAGTTTTAAGACTAACTTAGAAATACCATGAAATTAACCAACACCTTACTGTAATAATCACTTATAATTTAGTATTTTTGTGTTCAGTTCCACATATTCTTCTAATTGTGGATCAGAGCTCTGTGAGTAGCTCGGGGATGTAGTCACTTATTGAGTGACTTCAATCCCAGCAAAGCACCTTAAGCGACATCATCGCATAGATTGAGGCAAATTTAGCTATATTTAAGGTCAAAATTAAATATATATATAAATGTTAACTCACTTGCCATTTTGTTAGGTAAACATTTCTAGTGCTGGCTTTGATCCCCTTGCCTTTAGAGCTGCCTTAGATTCAACAATGTGCTAGAAACATTGCTCAGACCTTTTTGTCCATACTGACGTGATAGCATCACACAGTTTCTGCATCACTGTCATCTCTGCATCCATGATGTGAATCTCCCATTCCATCCCAAAGGGGGATTGACATCTGGTGACTGTGGAGGTCATTTGTGTACAGTGGAACTCACTGTAGTGTTCAAGAAACCAGTTTGAGATGATCTGAGCTTTGTGACATGGGATGAACATGGGGACCAACAACAGGTAGGCTGCGGTGTTTAAACAATGCTCAGTTGGGACTGGGGGGCTCAAAGGGGTACAAAAAATATCTCCTACACCATTGCATCGCCAACAGCAGACTGAAGCTTTGATACTAGGCAGAATGGATCCATGCTTTAATGTTGTTTACACCAAATTCCACCAAATTGTGATTGTACCATTCGAATATTGCAGGTCAGAAGGTCATGAAAAAATGTGTTCATTTTCTTTAATGTGCATTTTTGTTTCTTAGTCTTGTACAAAATTATACCTTTTTTAAAAAGAATCTGACAACTGAATGGAAAAAGGGAGAACATTTAAAGGACATCATCTGTCCTTTTTCAGAAGGGTCACAAAGATCATTATCATATGATATGTAGTCAGTGTTTTTCGGTGACATTGATACAGAAATGTTTGCTCACCCCTGTATAATGGCATGGATATTTAAACCACCAAAAACTATAATATAATAGACTGCAACTCAGCTGACTGACCGGATGGAGAGCCCTTGCTGAGGGTGACTCACTCCTATGCAGTGCTCCTACTGCCACTACTTGCATCTCTCGTCCTTTCCTCTCCACTTCTAGCTGCAGCCACCACTGCTGCTTCCACCTCTTGGATTGCTATATTTGTGACTGTGTCCACTGATGTGGAAAAAGCCATCATCTGGGCCAGTAGATCTGGAAATAGAGTACTCGTCGAGGTCGGCCAGAGACAAGCCTTGTACTGTGCAGCTCACCCAGCCAAGTGTGCAAGGGGCAATGAGTTCCAGCTTAGGAGAGCCGGGGGTCACTGCTGGCTATTTTCTCGAAATTCACTCTGGGGCCTGTAGTGGTCTAAAGCTAAGACAACACTTCCAAACTGACTGAAGGATGCTTTAGACCTTTGGGTATCCATGCTTTGAGAAATACCTAGAAACACATCATATGAGTTGATTTCTGCCCTAAAATTTGAATTTCTAAATGGTTAGGTGCACTGGAAGCTGGAGGCACAAATCAATAAAGCTGGCTAGAAGCATGGCAGCTAGCCAGTTAGGCCAACTGGGAGCTTTTGACATTTCAAATAAGAACATAAAAGGAAATGAGAGAAAATGAAAGGGGTATGGAACAGCAGAATTAGAAGTAGCATCATATGTGACGACATCTGATTAAATATGCAACAATCAGTATGATTAATGTTTTGTTGCTCATTGCAGCAGTAAAGTTGCTAGGTCCAATAAACCCAAAGTAACAACACCTGTGGTTCCCGAGTTTTTAGATGTTTTTTTTTTTTTAATGTGTACATGTCTGTTATAGACTACCAAGATTCTTCAAGCAATTATTGCTCATTAACCATTTACATTAACCAATTTTTCAGCGTGGAGAAGATTTTTCTTTTTCAAATTCCAAAGTTACCAATCACTATTGCTAAACTTCAAAAAAGAAATAGTTATAAAGTGTTATGAGTGCCATTTCCTGAAACTGCCAAATAAATACAAAACTTATTGTGCGTGCAATATTCAGTGCAGTTTACTATTAATGCCCAAACATCTGATTTTTATTTTTTTCCATTCACATAATTATAGATATGTTTTTTAGCTCAATAGATTTAAGGGATCACAGCACTTAGCTCTCTGTGGAGTGAGCTAGTCTCTTCTCCATCCCACTCTAAAATGGCCCTCAGGCCAATACTGTGGCATAGTTAATGGAGTGTGCCTACATGAATTATTAACAGTGCTTACATTCCCTTTATACTTGCCATTCTATCGATAGTCAACCCATGGGTATGTGGGCGAATTTTTACACATAAGGATGAATTGCCCTTTTCACATACATGCTGGTCCCTCTCAGATAAATATCTATGATTATGTGGGATGAGCTGAGCAGACAGTATTGAATAAAACATCTGGCTTGGAGAAAATAAAGCTAAATAGAAAAATAGCCTTTCCACAGTTACAGTCAGCAGATCTGATTTTAGGTGCTGTGACAATGGTACAGTACATTGGGAAATTACACCGCTCTCAATCCTCTCGTTCTTACACTGTAGGGACACCTTGAGGTGTACATTAGTAAAGCATACTTGGATTTATAGCATAATATTCCACGGGGAGTAATCCAAGAAGTAAAATCAATGACCAAAAGAAAAAAAAAAACAGCACATACATACACTGTAAAACAGCTCCTGTCTTGCAAAGTGCCTGTAAACCTTTTTGGGCTGCCATTGCTAGACCTGGCAGGATATCTCTGGAGAAACTCACATTAAGAAAAGAAAAAAAGGAAATGCAGCCTCCTTCAACTCTTATAAGGGACATAGGGGGGTAATAAGGAAGCCATTCTCTACTCTTAAGGCAGGAACCACAGTATGACTGGATTGCTCCTTGAGAAATTCTATTCTCCTTTGGGTTAATCATCTTGGTTGCTCAGCTACTGACTGCATGTGTGCGTGTGTGTGTGTTTGCAAGATATAGAAACTCCAAAGCAAATGGCAACTTATTTACTACAGGCAAACGAGAGAGAAACCCTTTAAGCCATTTCATGTTCAGTGTCTCCTTGTAAATAGTCATGAATTAAAGCATTTCTGGAGGTGCCAAAGATGCCACTGTATTGATTATGCAATAAATAGAAGAACAGTGTGGGGGTTTCAGACATATTTAACACATTTTGTTGCTTACAGTCTGCACTGATCCCATACTTACATCATATATTGTTCCTATGCTGGATCCAGCAAACACATAATCTATGGTTTCGGTTATAAATCCTTAGTTTCTCTCTTCATTTGTGTTTTTGATGATTTGGGGTTTATTCTTGGTCTCCTTTATTTTTACTTAACATTTTATTTTGAAAATAATGTAGTTTTCTATGTTTTTACTTCCCTCCTTTATCGTCTTTTTTTCTGCCCTTGCTAGTGTCTGACTGAGTTCACCTGTTCTTTATTACCCTGTGGCTCAGGAAGTAGAGTGGGTAGCCTACTAATTGGAATCGGTTTGATCTCCAGTCCACATCATGGTGTGTCTGCGGGCAAGATGCTGAACCCCAGTTTGTTCCTTAATGTAGCTTGATTAGAATAAAAGAGTACCATATAAATACCAGTCCATTCCATTTATACATTATTAACACTGGGCTGGTACTTAGTGTGACCTGTATCTAAAGCCAACAAAATGCATGTCATCAACAGGGCTGACACAAAGGTAGGTCAATGCATCTCTAATTTTAATTTTTGCCAGTTTTGCAGTGGCAGTTCTTTGACACAAATAGAATGCAGGGAAAATGAAAATAAATGAATCTCCACAAAGCTAAGAAAATGTATTCACTGCAGGCCTCAAGAAACCAAGAGAGTAATTAGCTCAAATGTATTCCCATATGTAATAATCAAAATTTGGTGATAATTGCTAAAGCTTTTTTTCCCCCCTCGTGGAACATTGTGAATCCGGTTGTTTGTGTACAGGAAACAGACATCTTAATGATAAAGTATGCTAAATATCCCAGCTTTAATAGCAACCCAAAAATGATGAATGCATGAAAAATGTATGACATTAAAATTAGCTAAAGCAATTTTCCGTCTCCAATAGCTCTGTTGTTCTCTACTATGTCCCCTTTTCACCACTGTTTCTCGATTTATTTATTTCGAAATTTCTCTCTCTCCATCCGCCTCTTACCCTTTCCTCTTGCCTTTCCAAACAGTCTCCTCTTTGTACTGCCAGCCAATGTTTTCTCTTTTTCTGACTCAGTCAGCTCATGTCCCCTGAGGGCTCTGGGCATGCAGGTCCTCTGTCTTCTTAGCCTTTGTAGGTCCCCGTTTGACTGTATGAAAATAAGTTTCCACGGGCTGTTAATAGACTGCCCACTCTTTTACATCTCATCACTCTGTCATCACAAGCTTGATTGCTCACAGTGAACACATTCGTCTTTGCAGTAACCCCTTCTGCGAGTGATCCCTTTCCCTTCCTTGTCGGATCCGAGACCTTGCAATAAAGGCACAACACACTCGGAATGTCCATTTGTTTCTCCAGGCATGCCTGCACATGTCTATAAATGATTCCATGTACAGTTTGGCTTCCAAGTGCTCTCATAAAAGGATTTACACTCCCAGGCAACTTTTTTCTAGTAACACAAATTCTATGGTAGTCAGTATTGACAAGAAAATCACAAGTTCTGCTGTGTTATTCATTTTTCTGTCACCAGTGTAGCTTGAACTATAATACAAAAATGCATTATATTTAAGCCTCCTTTTGAGTGACTATGCAGTAGTCACTCAAAAGGTTGTAGTAGTTGTAGTTGTAGTACAGTTTGACTTACAAAAAAAGATCATAAGTCAGGAGGTTTTGGAGATGGCCTACATAAGATAACAGGTCTACCGAGTTTACCTTTCTTCATTTTAGTTTTTTGTTTTTTACATATGGCTTGTGTATTTGGTCCTTTACTTTTTAAATAACTGCACTAAATGAATGGTAATGAAATACATAGAAGAGAAAATGTGATACTATGCAATTCTAATAACACATTTCCTCTGGATAGGCCAGTGGAAAATATTTTGGTCACTGGGATGTGACAAAGGGGTAGTTCTCTGAAATCCATTGGAGAAATGCTTTTTTTAAAATGGAAATTTATGGTTTTCTCTTTATTTTCCAAGCGCATAAACTGAGTTCGTGGCCAAAACTATTCTTATATCTGCACCCAGCAGGGCTCATTTGAGCTATTTCTGTTCTTATGCTAATTTGCCAGTAATTGTTGAAGCCACACACTGACATAGTAATTCAAGTGTCCATATTAATGTGCCCTTACAGTAACAATTTCTATTTCCAGCGTGTCAGCACCTCTTGGCAGAGATGGTATCTTTAAAAATATGCTCTCACCCTCATTACAGCGCACAGAAACACTAAAATAGAACAGCTTTTAGTACAGCCAAAAAGAACAGACATACTGACAAAGTTGCTTCGCTGTGATGAAATATTGACACTTTGTACTTAAAATTGTATTGCAAAGTAAATTGCTTTTGTCCAGTATGACGCTTATGGATCTTGACATTCAGCAGATTTAAAATTGACTGTATGATGGCATAAAAAAATTCAATAAGAATAATAATAAAAAAAATTTTTAAAAACGAGCTCTTCTTAAATTCAAGGTGAACCCTGGCTTATTTAAAGTACAATTAAGTACAATTTAAAGTACAATTAAAAACTTGATGACCCCTGAAACCCCTCAAGTCCTCTAGTTGTAATCCCAGCTGTAATAAAACAAGCTCTTCATCACCTTTAGTACAAGAGGCAGCTGAAAGTACAGGCACATGCTGCTGTGGCTAATGAAAAAAGCAATTGTTCTTTAAATAAATAAACTATTTTCACTGATTGTGAGATTGGAATCAAAATTCATCTAATTCTACCTTAGTACCATTCCTCTTTAATTGAATTCATCAAGGTGGCTCAGATGCCCAAATATTGTCTGGAGCAGCAGTCCCCAACCTCCGGGCCACGGACCCGTTTGGTACCGGACTGCGAGAGTTGAGGCTCGGGTGTGAAATATATGGTTTTCTGGGTTTTTATCTTTTTTTTTTTAATTGTTTTTATCGTTAACTTGGTTTCCCTGGGTCTTTTCCTGTGTGTTACGAATAAATTTTTTTTTTTTTTTTTTTTTGTTCTTTTTTTTTTTTTTTTTTACCAGACCGTTGTCAAGAGTTTGTTTTTGTTGTTACTTTTTGCTTTTTATTTTTTAAGCCACTTAACACTGACCTATGAATCATTCAAGCATAAAAAGGCACCTAACTCAAAGGATGATCCAGTGTTGTGTAAACATATCAAACAACTTTTCTTTACTAGCAGC
>VUQG01043688.1:8566-18571 GCA_015106755.1 Etia nguti
GTTCTGCTTTTTTTTTTTTTTTTTTTTTTTTAAATTTTTCTTTTTTTTCTTTTTTTTAATTTTTTTTTTAAAATTTTTTTTTTTTCATAAAAAAAAAAATTTTTTTTTTTTTTTTTTTTTTTTTTTTTTCATTTTTTAAGGTTGTGGAACCACTGCGAAAATTGAAAAAAGGAGAAAAAATGTACCTGCTTATCTGTTACTTTATTACTTTGGTGTAGTATGAGTGACAAGCACAGTTAAAAGTCCAAAATGTATCTCCTCCTTCATATTTTCCAAAGCTGTCCAGAGAACCGGATTGGAGTCATTGGTAGGCCGATTTTGGCCCCCGGACCTTATGTTTTGACACCCCTGGTCTAGAATAAATTGCTCTGTACTGCTACATTAAGCAGATTTTGAACAGTGGCTAACAACTTTTACAGTCACATGCTCATAAAGTCTGTAGCATTGTTAAAAGGCAGCGAGAGAGCGTTTCACTCCAGATTGATCGAACCTCTCCAGACTACCAGGAAATCAGAAAAATAAATAAATGCAAAAGCAGAAAATCACACGTGTGAATCATACATTCTCCAATCCTGTTAACAGTCCTGGAGAATGTGTCCATAGATAATCATTTTAACATTTTAAAGATATGTACAATCTTCATATCAT
Source organism: Etia nguti (assembly GCA_015106755.1). NCBI lineage: Eukaryota > Metazoa > Chordata > Actinopteri > Cichliformes > Cichlidae > Etia > Etia nguti. Next base: position 9,215 of record VUQG01043688.1, read on the forward strand.
CCCACAACTGCTCATTTAATCCATTAGCTGTGTTCACTCCCACTCACTCACTCACTGACTCTCTGCCTCTAACTGATGGCCTGCACTTTACAGATGCTGGCTTCTGAAACACTGCTCCAGAGAAGATATATGGTCTTGGAGAGCAGGAAGTAATGGCTGAAATATCTCTGGAGTGATTAAAGAGATAATGGCTAATGATTTTAGATGATGTTTTTCTACTGGAGATAAGAAATACAGAGGTGTGTTCAAGGCCCTTTTGGAAATGAACCTGTTAACATCAGCCAGGTGTCGGCGAGCCGTGCAGAGTTTTGATTCTGTTAATGTGCTTATTATAGACTTTTGCCACCCAAATTGAACTTTATTCAGAAAATCCTGCAATTCCAAAATGTGTGACACTTCATTTGAAAGGTAAAGCTTTCTGGAAATAAACCCGTTTAGCATGTAGCTTAGAACCTAACCCCGGATGGGTCCCTTATGACTTTGACAGGCGTTAACAGCTGGTACAAGTGTTGAAGATTTGTCATTTGAAGACCTTCTTAAATGAACTTGTACGTGAAAAGAACTCACAAGTCAAAGGGCTGGCATTGAACTTGTGACCTCCAGTTTCCTGTGACTGTCCTTGTCTATTTTTTCCAGAGGGACAGAGAAGCAAAAGTGCCACTGGAGTGGTGCAGCACACACACACACTCCCACCCAGAGAGAGACACACACCCGTCATAATTTCCATGCTAAACATAGATAAACTCTGAGGTTCTGAGAGCACAGTTATAAACAGTGAGCTGTATGAGGTCTATTATGAAACCCTAGCTCTTCTTGTTCGCATGCTGCACAGAGTCACACGATGATGTGTTTCACAATAATTTAATAACATGCTTTTCACCGGCTAACACCAGCACATCATCTGATAGATCATCAGACAAGTCTGAGCCTGATATTCGCCTATGAATCAATGTGTCAGGTGACACTGACCGATACCATATGATATCCATTTTCTGACCTGCAGTACTATTAAGTATTGAAGAGTCAAAATGACTTTCAGCAACCTGAGGTGACCTCTAGATAAATCATTACACAGTCATACCAAAGTGTCTACGTGGCACTAACAGATCTGAACTATTATTTGTGCTGGCAGAAATAGAGCCAAGAACCAATGATTTGGCCTGTGCAGGTATAAAGTTTGTGTTTATTGATATAATGGCTTAGTCTTACTGCCTCTGAAGACTGTAATGAAAATAAAAGTGACTGTAAACTTTTGTTTTTTAGGAGCAACACCTGAATTTCTATCCTTGCACTCATGCAGCTGGACTTTGGCCTTTGGCCTGTAGTTTTTTTGATTATGTCTCTGCAGCAGTGTTTGTTTCTCTGTATATGAATTTATGATATGTTCCTGTAAATCAGTGGCAAAACTACAGATTAAACCAAGCACAAACACTAGAGTATACCCGCAGTTACAATTCTAATAACTGTTAGCAGAAGTTTGGCATCAGGATCTGGAGACATTTGAAATGAGCAACTATCCTCTTACCTGACGGTTAATTTGACTTCACAAAGAACAGTTCTTCATTTAGAAATTGCACTCATTTGTTTTTTCACAGGTGTTTAATGTCTAATCTTAGCTTTGTGTTTATGGCTAAAGCTACAAACAGAAGCTACTTAGCTTAGCTTAACGCTAATACCAAGACCTGGGGGAAACAGCTAGCCTAGCTTTAGCTACTAGCCAGTAACAACAATATGAGGGCATAAGGGTGAATATGAGTTCAACTCTCAAATTAAACCATCTGCATGAAGTATTATCCCCAAATTTAAATTCTCCTATTAATTAGTGTTATGTAAAAATATAACACTATTTATTTTATTTTTTTTCCCAATTTCTTTTGAATACTGTTTATATGTATTTAGTGCTGCAGAACTGTGCACCTCACCCCCCTTTTCTTTTCCCTGAGTAGGAGATGCTCTGTATCTCATTGTACATCTGTATAGTGACAATAAAAGGCATTCTATTCTATTCTATTCTATTCTATTGTCCCCTGTCCTATCAATGACTTATTTGTGTGTTTGTTTATTCTTCAGCTTTGCAAAGTAGCTGACTTTCTAATTCAATAAAATCATAGCCTCAGTCATTAACACATTCTACACATGAATGTGTACAAACCTGTACAAATGAGCCAGTGCTCATTTGCTTATACTTTGCTAGGAAAACAGCAAAAAGATGCAGCGATTTTCTGAAACTTATTAATCCACTGTGCATTTTTCTATCCAGGTCTGCTTTTACTGCACTGGCAGTGTGTTTGGGGTCATTGTCATGCTGAAAATGAAGCAGCTGCTAATCAAACACCTTCCACTTTCCTTGTATTCCATGGTGGATCAAAATCTGATGGTACTTTTCTGCATTTATAATTCCATCAATTTAGACAAGATCTCTAAAACCGCTGGCTGAAATACGGCCTAAAACCACAATAGAGCCTCCGCCATGTTTTATAGATGGCTGTAGGTTCACTGTTGTACCTCTCCCTAACCTCCTCTGTGCATACGGATTTGAAGCAAAAATGTGGATTCTTCACACCATACAAATGGGCATGACTTTTAGACACTTTTTATCCACTGTCAGTAGTATTTTAGGCCTCCCACCTCTTCTTTGAACCTCCACTTGTCCAGATTTGTCAAATATTTTAAGAGCAGACAGCACACAATGCTGAGATATGCCAAGTAACGTACTGATTATTTTTTTATCAGTGGTATATAAAAAGGCATTTACAAATAATCTGATTAATAAATCAGCTGGCACACAGCTGATGAGCACAGGTACATAATAATGCAGAGCAAAAAGGCAGTGTTAATATTCTACCTGTACCAAATACCTTATGTTTTCCCTCCATCTTTGTGTTGCTGCTGTTGTCACTTTTTATTTTCGAGCCGGCTGTGGCTCCTTTTTGTGGTGTGCAGGTGAGTTTGGTGTTGCTGTTGTCTTCTCGGCTTTCTCACAGTTCTCCTCTTTGCATTCTTTCCTCTCAGAGGTCCCTGGAAATCCCTGGAGTTTCCCTGCTATCTGATATATTCATCAAAATACAGCACTGTGTGCACACACATCACTGCTGACATTAAAAACACAACCTGTGTTACAGATATCTCCTGGTGTGTGTTTTTATTATTGCTGTATGGTCTTTTATAATATTTGATCTACCTTCCTTGAGAACAGTATGGATCTCGCTGCGCAGAAAACTTACTGGAGATGATGCGAACTCTCCTGCTCATGGATGAGAACCTGATCTTTCCTGAACTGTTGTCTCAAGTCTGAACTTTTCTCTGGCTCACTAAGTTTACATTGCAATATTTTGTGTGTCAGTACAGTATGTGAGAGTTCAACAGGGAAAGTTGAACTCTCCTCCCCCAGCTTAGTCCCTCTTTTTCAGGCCAGTTAAAAGGCTTTAAGAAGTACAAATTCAGCATATTAGCATGGCATCATATGATCAGTGTGTGATTATACCAGTGCAGCTTTATGTAGTTCTTCCTAACACAATCGCCTCACATTAGCCAGTCTGTGGCTTATAAAATTCCCAGCTCAGAAACAAATGCAAGTCCCATTTAGCTGAGTTTCAAAGAATTCCTGGCAGACCATTTCCAAAAGAAAGATCCATTCAGTGTGTTTTCAGAAACAGAAATTCAGTTTTCACCACGTGGCTGATGATGAAATGCCATTTTTTTCCTTTATAAAATCCATTTTCAATGCATATAAAGATCTGTTACAATCTAGGGCAACTTCCCAGCCTTTCTGTGAATGAGGGCACTCAGACCAAAGCATTTACACACCAAGGCCAAGGTCTACTAGGCCCTGCACAAGTGCTGGAAGTCACATAAAATACTGCAGCTAAACCTTGACCATTGTTAAGTCAGTCTGCAATAAGCCTACATCTGATTGTATGAGGGACTTTCTAGTATAGTTTTGGGTGCTGTGAAGCTCTTCTCGAGGCAGCTGTATGCACTACGGCAATACCTGACTGCTCCATGAATAAAAAAACTGAATCAAAGAAGTGTTTTATTTAATCGCTGACGGGCTGTGTGCCATTGAACATAAATGTAAATTAGCTCACACTTTGACAAGACTATTAATTTAGTCTTCTCCTCGGGGCTTTCCCAATGGTATAGTGGCAATAAACTGCATAACTGTGGCCCATATGCTTTTACAAAGGCTAAACTCACAGGTATGCACTGTCAGGTACAGTAGGAAGGACAGTTTTGTAAGGAAAGTACACATCTGTGAATTCACATCAAATTTATTTTGCTTCCAGCACCTGTAGGCATTTAGACATGTACGCATTTGATCACAAATCTTTTCAGTGTCATTCACACAAAGCCAGCTTCAGCTTTTCGGCATTAACTAAGACCAAGTGTGGCTGTAGACGGGCGGGATAGTCGTCTACAGCACAGGATGTTCTCCTGGTGTCTGCGTGGGTTCTCTCCAGGTGCTCCGGCTTCCTCCCACAGTCCTAAGACATTCACTTAGTGGGGTTAGGTTAACTGATTGTTCTGAATTGCCCATAGGTGTGAACATGAGTGTGAATATTTGTATGTCTCTCAATGTTGGCCATGTTGCAGACTGGAAACCTCTACCTCTCACCCTGCGGCAGCTGACCTCCACCCCCACCCCAACCCCAAAAGCAAAAGAGAATGGATGGATGGATGTGTCTATAAACGGCTTTTGCGAAACCAGGAATATTAGATAATATCAGACCCAGAGTTCACAAATTAAATGTCTGGATAATTTTAAATTGGGATTTACATTTGAAAGACAACACTGCCTCTTAGCCATCCTGAGTATGCCAGCAAGGAAGTGTGCCACATCTTTAACTGTCCCCTGTCAAGCAATCTTTGTTGAAAGTTGCTAAACATCCAGTGGTTAAGTAAAGTGGCATGAGTCAAGAATTTTTCAACATCATTACTGTCACAGAGGCTTGCACAAAGTAAGACAATTCAAAGTTTACTTAATGAACAGAAATGTAACATTACCACATACACACAAATTAAGATGCTTTTTTGTCTAACTAGACAGTGGATTTTCTGATTACCTAGACATGGCCAGTGATATCATCAAGGCTCGTTTGCACATGTTGTTACAAGATTTGCATCACTGAACCCAAAGGCAGCGCATCAGGATAGGAGTGCATCTAGGAGCGTGCATCACAGATTTGTTCTTGAGGGTCACTCGGTTAATGGTGAGCTCTACTGTTACGTCATAAGGCATCCAAGGTAGAACATTCAGTGCAAAAGACCTGAAATCGGTCATGTGCCATTGTGGAAACCGAGCACCAATATTTGCCAGCTCAGAGTTTCTTGACCATAATAACATAATCGTTGTCCCCAGCGCACCTACATACCAAATTTATCTCACTACAGCTTTGTTTCCTTCCCATCCATCTATCTATCAATCCATCCGTTCTTTTTTTCCCGCTTATTCCAATCCAGGGTTACAGGGGGCTAGATCAGGTCACCGTCACTGGTGCGATGCAGTGAAGGAGATCCAGAAATGACCTTTAAGGGGACACTGGCCAGATTTAGATGAGGATACAACTTTTGTAAATGTGCACATACACAACGCAAGATCGTTCAAGCCTGGTTTTGGTGGCGTGACGTGGAGATGGGCAGGTAGATGCACTGCCAACATAAACATGGTGACATCACCAAACTGGGTTAAATGTCATGTTGTTATTAAAGGCCAGTCTTTCCTGATAACAGCAAGTAAAGTTCAATGTTCTGTCACTCTGAGCCACAGCATCAGGACAAATGGACTTTGAAACAGTCACCTCAGTGTCTTTGCATACATGGATTGCGTCTGCATTAGAAGTCGGGGTCACAACAGAGACTTTAGCTCACTTGTCTGTGAACTTTACTGTATGTATTGATTTCTGACCTTAGTAGGTCTTAAAATGAGGTAAATGCAACCTTGGATAAACAACAACGCATGACACAACAAACAAACAAACAAACAGGACACAAATTAAGATTCAGATTACCCAGACATGGCCAATGATATCACCAAGGCCTGTTCATTCTTGCATAGGGTTAGGGTTAGGCCTACTTTACTGGCAAACAACGCAATAAGTACATAATACAATAAGTACACCCCATGATTCAGTACCTTGTTGAGCCAACTTTAACAGTAATAACTTGAAGTAATTATTTTTGTATGACTGTATCAGTCTTTCACGTTGTTGTGGAGGAATTTGGTCGACTCAGTGACGACAAGGTGCCCGGTAACCATGGTTGCAAAACAAGCTGAAATCATTACCGATCCACCACTGTGTTTGACAGTTAGTATGAAGTGTTTGTCCTGATAGGCAGTGTTTGGTTTCAGAGAAAAGAGGCTTTTCTCCTGGCAACCCATCAAATAAACCATCCTGTCTAATTGTGCTGTCATTTTTTTTTTTCCCAGTTTCTCTGAGCATTGTGTAATGTAACCTTATGGTGATTATGCTGGGATCTCCAGTCCTGAGAAGATTATCAGATGTCTTGAATGTTTCCCACTTGTGAATAATCTTTCTCACTGTACAATGATAGACTCCAAACTGTTTGAAAAAGGCTTTATGAGTCTTTCCAAGACTGATGAGCAACAAAACTGGATTCTTTAAGGTTGTCGCTGACGTCTTCCCTCGTTGGCATTGCGTTAACACAAAACTACTGCCTTTATAGAAACGAGTCTATTTGATTAGCAGCGTTTGGCAGCTATTTACTCTTTTAATTCCTATGGAAGCAGTAAGGGAGTACTCCATTTTTCAAACACTGATTTTGCATTTTGGTCTATTTTTTGTTAAATAAATAAGGAAACAGCATTATATGTCTTATGTTGTTGTTCATCTAAAGTATCAGATTTTAAGATCAGATTATTTTTATGAAGTCGTAATGTCTGTGTACTGTCCAAGTTCAGACATCATAACAATGATAAAATGAGCCAATTTAATCTGCAGTGAGTTTTGTATCAAAATAACAAAGCAGAGTGAACACAGGAATGTTCAGGTGTAGGTGGTAGCTTTTGATGCAAGTCACTACAGGCAAAGTATGTAATACATTTTCACTACTACGGATATGCCTTTGAACCTTTGACTGATCACAATCATAATATGCCTGAGAACTACTGACAGTAATCTCATTCGGCCCAAAACACTGACAACTGATTCAAACTTATTTGAAAGGGAACGACCTCTTCCTGTTAAATCTGTGATATTTTAACCCCCCCTGCATGGGAGAGATGTACCAAACATTTGGACACAGAGCACATGACACCTACCCTTTGCCCTGCTGCTCCCCTCATGTGGTTCGATGCCCATCTCTGCCTGTGTGAGTGTGCTCTTCTCCCTCCTAAGTTTCCATCCCACCCGCAGCTATGCAAACCCCGCTGCTTGGTTGACGCATGCAAAGTTCAGTGTGTTGAATGGCCTCTGAATTCGCGGCAGTGCAATCAGATTTTCACACACGCTGTGTTTGGCAACAAACACACACACAGACATACTCTCCCCTCAAGCACACATTGCACCACACACAACACATATGGACTGATACATAGTGTTTAACAACTTCATATGGGCTTTGTGCTCCAAGCGTTTCAAACAGCTTTGATTCTATGCATGTAATAAGTGCTTCCTAACTATCAATCACAACAATGGATCAGGGGTAATTTGGGGGACCATTATCTTGCCTAAAGACACTTTGACAAGCAAACTGAAGGAGCCAGGGACTGACCTTTTAATCTCATTCTACCTCTTGAGCCACAGCCACTGTACCCTATCCATTTGTACACAAAATAGTAATCACATGTGCCACCATGATGTTCAGTCTACATGATGGTGACTTCAGCAGCACCAGCATCTCAGAATTCCAGTACAAAGAGTGCACTTTTCCTCACACACACACAACTGTGCCCTTATAAACATATACACAGTGTTGGGGAGTTACGGAATACATGTACGTGCGTTACGTATTTAAAATACAAAATACGAGTAACTGTATTCCGTTACATTTACCGTTTAAATAGGTGGTAATCAGAATACAGTTACTTTGTTGAAATAAATAGAATACACGGCGGTCACTTCCCTGGTTTCATGTTAGGCTATCCCCTCTCTATGCTTTCTCCAATTTTGGTGATCAAACGCAGTCGGGCGCAGGTTTAGCTCAGTTGGATGAGCATGTAGTCATATATCGCATGGCTGAGAGCGGCCAGCCCGAGTACGACCCTTTAATTTTTTTTTTTTAAACTCAATTTCCATCTGGGATTAATGCAGTTTCTCTGATTCTGATTGCTGGAAACCCAAACAAAACACGCAATAAGAGGCTCTAATGTAAGCGTCCTGTTAATGTTGGTGGCGTCAGTTACACAACGGACCCAGAGCCAGCAGTGCACGGGCAAGAATGCATTTCGGACACCACTTCATAAGAAGAATAGGATGGGCGAAACTTCAGTATCTTCGATCTGCTATTGCTGTGTGATTTTTATTACTATTAATGAAGGCTCCTCGCCACCGAGCTAACATTGTTAGCTGGCGTTAGCTGAGGCTAGTTCATAGACTGCAGACTGTTAGGCCGTTTCTCTATGCGAGTCCGTACTCGCGTTCTCGCTAGTCCGGACTTCGTAAGTTCACACGGGAGTCCGGACTTCCCGAGAACGCAGCGCGATCGTTCTACGGCAGTGTACGTCATGACATCACAGCTCCATCCCCCCTTAATTTAACTGTGATTGCAATGGAAGTTACACATGGCATAAAAAAAATTACACACGATGTAGTAGATTTCTTTAAGAAAAAAAAAGATAATTTTTTTTTGGCAAAATTTGCTTTTACGTGCATCTGTTTCATAATGTCTAAAAGGCTTCATACAGTTAACCACAATCACTACATGACAGAAACACAGGCTTAATCTCTCTTAATAAACATAGTACACATGTATGTCTGAATAAAAACAAACAAGTGAGATGTTAGAACGCTTTTATTTTTATTTTAGTAAACACTCAAAACTTACAACAGACAGCTGGGGTTTGGAAGAGAATTGAACAAATATTTCAAATATAATCTGATCATTTTTGGAGCAGCCTTCAGGATCTCCACGTATTAACATGCTGTTTTTAGACTTGATGGATCACATTAACAACCTGCTAGCTGCCAATAATCATGTGCAGTTCCACATGATTACCGTATTTTTCGGACCATACACCATTATAAGGCGTATTAAGCGAAACAAAACAGTCAGAAAAGTCACACTTTACTCAACTCATTCTTCTTGCTTCTGCCACTTCTGTACCATTGATTCATTAATGTTGAATTATTTCACAGCTGCTTTATTCCCATGTTGTTGCAGTATATTAATGACTAACCT
>VUQG01043689.1:0-10129 GCA_015106755.1 Etia nguti
AGTGGTCCAAGGGACCGCTCAGGGAGTTTGTGTGTTCGCTCAGACACATGAAAAATTAGAGGGAACATTGCTCTGATGCATGTTACATACCTTCCCATATACCAGGATATGGAATCGGATGCCATAAACTTTGTATAGAGACCGATAGCTTTCACCAGCAGCATTTTTAAAGTATCTTGCATGTCTGTTAGAGAAGAAAAGAGAATATAAACAAAAATAACCTTTAGGTAATTTAGAATGGTTATGGTTCTTTATTCCTTTCATAAGTTGTAAATAAAGACGATTACATGTCTGTGCAACATGCCAACAAAGATGCTCTGCAGTGAGCCACACCTGAAGTTCAATCCTGCTGCGATGCTCTTGTTGGAGACAGTGGCATCCAGGCGAGTGAATTGGTACTCTGGATTACAGTGAAAGGTGCCTTTGTCAAGGTCACAGTCCCACTGTATCACAATGCCAATAGCGCCACCCTAAAAAAACAGCCAAAATTTGATAACATGTTTATTCTAAGATTTTTATTTTTATACATTTATTTAATTTTGGGTACCTGTATACATTCCATTAGTGGTGTTTTACCTGTGTTCATACACAGCTGTATAGAAAACATTAAGCAAACATTGAACAAAATTGTGTGGACCGAAAAACCAAACAACAAATGACATCATAAACTAATAAAACCATTCCCTTTTCTTATAGACTCACCAACCACTTCATTAGTTACATCCTGCTAGTACCAGATCAGACCCCTTTAATCCTTCAGAACTTGAAGAACTAATTTTTCTTGGCACTGAACATCCCACAGAGATTTTGGTCCACATGACATGATAGAACCACACAGTTGTCAGCTGCACATCAAGGAAATTAATTTCCCATTTCACCACATTCCACAGGTTCTCTGTTAGCTCTTGTGACTGGAGGCCATTATAGTTAAGTGAGCTCATTGTCATGTTCAAAAACTGTTTGAGATCAGGTGAGTTTTGTGACATGGTGCGTTATCCTGCTGGAAGAAGCTATCAGAAGATGGGTACACTGTGGCTATAAAGGAGTAAAACTGTGGAAAGTAATCTTGATCATGTCTTAATTCCTAAATGCTTTGACTTGCTGCATTGTGATTGGCTGATTAGATATTTGTGTTAACAGCCAGTTGAACAGATGTACCTAATGAAGTAGAGAACATGAGAAACTTTGTTCAGTGGGACACGTTTCTGTTGTCCCACAATTTCTCCCAAGAACAATGAGCAAAAGTCATGACTAATAACAGTAACTAAAAAGACCCTTTAAGAAATGGATTCAGTCATCATAATTATTTTGTGTATAAACTCTGCGTGTTAGATAGTAACATTTAAGGTTATATCACACTAACGTAATCTTGAGAAAATACAACGTAATACTAACAAGTGTGGCCATGTCTTGGAAGTTGCATCCAGCTCTTCTTGTAATGTCTCCCAGGCGAAAGATGGGGCAGTAGGGGTATTGCTTCTCATCATATCTGCATTTCTTCAAGTAGGAATGATCAGTTGTTTCGAGGATGTTGGACCTCAGAGTTAAGAAAAACACAAATTTATGGATGTGAACTGCTTAATGCACACAGCAATTTCCAGCTAGTCGAAAAGTACAAGGAGATGTTGTTGTGAATGTTAAAGAGGACTTACTTTGAAAATGAGAATTTAGGAAAATGGATGAAGTTCTTGATGTAGATGGTGAAGTTTTCAGCATTTTTGAGCAAAGGCTTTCTGTGAAAACAAAATGTTAAGTAAATATAAATTTTTCTGAATAAATGTATAAGAAAACAATTAAAACAAATCAAGAAATCAAACATTCCTGTAGCATATATAGAGGGATTGTGATTGAATTGCTGAGTGGGAAATGAACCCATCTATGATCCAGTGCTGTTTAATGTGAGCTGATACAATACTATTTTAAGACTGGGTCATGAAGCCGAGTGTCTCAGTGTAGGACATCCTTAGTTTAGATTTAGTGCCAAACCTGTTGTGCTGACCTGATAAATGACAGCTACACATGGTTTGCCTGAATGTCTGTGCATGTTAGTGCAGAGAGAAAGGAGGATCGGTCATTTCAAATTTGTCCTCACTGTGGTTTGATGTTGTTTTCAGTGGGACACCAGCCCAAGATTTCACAGGTCCCATTGGAGTTTTCATTCTTTCTTATGCATTTGCCGCTCATGACTCCTTTAGACAATGGACAAAAAAAGACAGTTTAAATACATCTAGATGATCATGTGAAAAGATGATGCATTTGAGTTTCAGATTCAGACATGTTTCACAATACTGATTTAATATCAGGATGTTTCTTTCTCACCATGACCAGACTCCACCATCTTTTCCTTTTTACAGTCCTCGTCAACACTACAGTGGGCATTAAGCACTTTGTCACTCTGAGAAAAAAAAAAAAAAGGACAGAGGCAAAGTAAAAAAACAAAACAGCGAACCAAGTTTGATATAGTATATCGAACTAAATGATAAATAAATATGTAAATGTAAGTCAAAAATAAGGGTTACAAAGTCAGAATTTACAAATATAACACAAAAAGTAACTTTCAGTATATTTAAAGCAGTCAGAACTTGTTAGCATCCAAGAATATAAAATAGAAGATTTCTGTATTCTAGCAATATGGCAAAAATGGAAGTCAAATAAAACTAAGGGTGTTAAATGGATGCATGTCTGTGCTTTTTTTATGACAGATTAGAAAAGCTCTATTTTACTAGAACTTGACTGTTAAAAATGGCACATGTAGCATGATACCAAAAGGCTCCCCTGCAAGTGTGAGACCCTGCTCTTGGTTTCAGTCAATATTTATAAGAGCAAATTTTTATGGCTGTTTGTTTGGCTCTTTTTCTTAGCTGATGGCAGTCAGTCAGGCAACCAAAAGAGTCTTCTGGGTTTACATACTGTATATTTGAATTGAAAATAAATGATGAATAGTGAGACACACACACTCGTATGATGATGACAGAGGTGACAAAATGAGTTTAAAGGTGTGAGGAAAATGTGGTACACACTTCTCTGCTACAGTGCAAGCAATGTGTTACCATGTAGGAGAGGATTTACAGGTCAGCCACAAACAATGTGTATAAGTTGAAACACATCACACCCTTGTCAGATGGACCATGAAGCAATGCAGGAAGCCTCCACAGTCTGTTATATTCACATGCAGAGTGATAAAGTAGTTTCATAAAATATCATTCTTCCACATTCTGGGACTTTATGGTGTTACTTGTCTCATGTAATCGCTTGTTGAGAAAGAGGTTTTTCCCTGTAAGTAACAGACAAAATGAAACAAATCCCTAAATAGTGGACACTCTCTTTCCAGTTATCATTTACTTGCAACACAGTATGACACACTCTATCTGACCTGTACTTGCAAGTGGAAACTGTCTGTGGTGTGGTGCATGCTAGAAAAATTGGGTTGGGAGGTGAAAGATTAAAGTGAAAGTGAAATCAACAGGAGAGGCAATATTTCCGTTGTCAGTAAAACAAGGGAATGTTAGAAGAATTGCTTTATTTGATGGCAAATGTTTCTTTGTGCCAGATTCTGTCAAATGACCTGCAATTAAAACTGAGACAACGGCCTGATCATCACCGCTGCCATTCATCAAATCTGAAAACAATGAAAACACCTCTTAGCGTGCCGTTTCATATAGTTAAAGTTAGAAGTACCACCACTGTGGTCTAATATGCCCAGTCAGTGATTTAGAGTGAAAACAAAATGTTCTCACCTCAGCACAGTGACCCATCTTCTGGTTTGGTGTCTCTAAGAAGCTGGTTACAACAAACATAACATCTTCACCCTGAATGACAAAAAGAAAATAACAGACAAGATGTCAAAGTCTCATCAGCATTGCATGGCTTTAATCTAGTCTGAAATATTAAAAGTGTTCTCACCTGTGGGGGGATGACATACTCCTCAGGTCCCCACACAAACAGACCAGATTCACTGGTGTTTGTCACCGCAGTTCCCTTCACTTTAGTTATGACAGAACTCTGGATGGCATCATCTATCTCCTGGTAGCCTTGCTTGACTATGAAAACCCACCTTTGAATCAAAGCAGAAATACCCAGTGTTCTCGCAGTGCTTTGAAGAAAGCTATATGCAAATATTTTATATGCTTTTGCATTTTTCAGCTGTCTTTTGTGACATACCGTATGCAGTGAGGGGTGATACTGCTAGTCAGGGGTCCCAAAGTGGTGGGCTTAGTGGGACTTACTAACTTTGCAAGGCCTGGAATGAAGAGTTTGTTTTTTCGTTTACATTTTTTTATTATTAATTAATTAAATAGTAAGTAAATTGCCCAAATGAACTGGCTGGGTGACTGAACTTTGATTTCAACATATTGTGGAGGCTCAGGTGCCCTTTCACCTCTTAAAAAGAACCAAAATGGTTTAGTCCACACTGTGATTTACATTGTTCCCACAGACAGAATAAAATACTTTATTTAGCAGATACTAGCTTAAACTGAAAGCTTACAAATACTAACCTCAAGTAGCATTTGGGTTTAACTGAATGTGGGACCAGTGGTTCTCAGAGGATGTGCTGTGAGACAGTGAGAACACTCGGAGGACACCTGTGTGTTTGAGGCTGATGAAACAGCAGTTTAGATCACCACAATGACACAATCGGGGAGCACACCGATGTACCTGTCCAAGCTCTCACCAACATTTTCATGTATTGCTAAGCCATCCGGCAAATCCACACAACCATTAGACTTCATGCACATAGTCCAGAGCTCTGGACACTATACATGTCATGATCCTTGGTTGTTGTGTTTTTGAGGTTTTGGACTTTTAATTAAAATTTTCTTTCAGATTCTTGGTTTGCTTATAGTGTTTATATTTACTTTATATATTCTTTCTTACTGTATTTACTCTCGTTCTTGGTTCTCGGTTGCACAAGTTTTATTCATCCTTTACTGGTCAATCATCATGTGTCAGTTCTCCTGTATTAAATACATTTGTGTATCTGTGTTTCTTTTCTTTAATCTTTATTTAACCAGCAAAAAAATATCTGATGAGATTAGAAATTCTCTTTTACAAGGATGTCCTGGCCAAGATGAGAAGCAGCACAGTGTGCAAAGTGCAAAAATAGCCAATTTATATACCAGTGCAACAATGTATAAAATAATTCACATTTACGAAAAAATATGAAACAATAAAATATATCAAATTCATTACAGCTTTTTAAACGATTTCAAATTCCAGTCATTTCAGTTTTAGAGGTATAGTTGGCGAATAAAACCTCTGTCAATTTTTGTTTGAAACTAAATAAACGGATAAAAGATTTCAACCTCAACCTGAGCCACAGATCATTTCAAGACCACAGGTCAAAATAAGACAGACTTAACTTTCCTGACTTTGTGCTCGCAAGGGGCACTTTAAACCACAGCCAGCTACTGACTCTGAGATTTTAGGTGTTCTCCAGGGCAATGAACTTGGTGTAGTTTAATTATTGCTTCTCAATTTTGCTTTATTTTGATAGTCAATTGTCCCTTGTGTTTTTCATTTAGTTTTGCTTCGCCTTCTCACATCCTCTGTGATTTAGTTCAACCCTTCTGTGTTTATAGAAAATGCTGTCTTCCTGTTAATCTTCAACAGAGCATCTGTCCCATCAGTCTCCTTGTCCCTGGGCAAAGACCTCTACATTGGAGAGACCAAACAGCCACTTCATAAACACATGGCACAACATAGAAGAGCCATCTCCACGGGACAAGACTAGGCTGTCCATCTGCATCTAAAGGACAAAGTCTGGGACTCTCCACCATTTGACCCTAGAACTGAAGAAGCTTGTCAGATGAGAGGTGAAACGTCTTCAAGCAACTTAAAGAAGTCCAGACGCTTTTCTTTCCAAGTTCCTTTAACTACGATGACCTGGATGACTGAGAACCTTCACAGACATATTCTTCTCTTAGACTTCTGTTTTGCCTTTTGGACTTTTTACAACAGCCAAATAAAGCAGATTGTTTTGTTGTTAACCGCTGCCTGTGTTCTGTATTTAGATCACACTCAAAACAGTCTCCCAAATCAGTAAACTGTGACAATACATAAGCAGTCTGAGCGACCCTCTTCCTTGTTGATCAAAACATCTCTGACACATGTTTTAAACAAATAAGTGAGCCAGCAGCTGTACACAACAATCAGTGGGTATTATTGAGGGGCCAGTAATGAGCAGTTCATATACCATGTTCAATGAAAATATATGATAAAAGATTTTCCACAAAGTCTGCACAGTTTGAAATCTCCCCAAATTTGCAATCCTCAAAAATGATTGCCTAATAATAATTTTTAGTTGCTACTATATGATCTCACCTTGTGTCACATCGTTTGGAGAAGGACCTGCTGTGTTTCATTGTGTTCAGCTTTCCTCATTAACACTGTGCCACATCTGATATTAACAGCAGCTCATAGCTAAATAATTTCTTAATCACATTTGTGTGGTTTTCTTATTCTTCTTTATTTGAGGTAAGACCAGAGTCACAGTGTGTATTAGCAGTAACCTAATATCTAAGCTGTGAAAGTGTAAAAGTGAGTTTGAGTAGGGGTGAACTAACCCATCTCCCTCATTTATGAGGGATAAAAGCGGCATCAGAGCCTCCACAATTAATACAAACAATATTTTGATTAAAGCCCCCACCCCCTGCTATTAGTGAGTGGTCAGCCCCCCTTTTCCTCTCACCATGACAGGGGCTCTCTGATCTTTGTGCTGATAACATCAAAGGAATCCTAACAGATAATGGTCCAATCACTGCACCTCATAAACCTAATATAATCTAGCCTACTCAGCCAAAGTACATCAACACATTTAAACTCAGTTATAAAGATAATTGTTTTGTAAAACTGCTGTGTAGACTTATATGCACAGTTCACTACTTTCTACCCTCATGACCGCTAAAGATTACTGTGTGCAGTTTTCGGGTGTCATCTGTAAGCCAGGAATAGGCCCCTTGAGTTCCGTTTCCCGCCCCTGTTGTGTCCCAGGCAACACCTTTGAATTGTGACGAGTAAAGCGAGACGCTGAACCACATGCCACAAGTGCGCATAGGTTCAGGAAAAAAATAAAAAGTGAAAGAGAAACTTTTATGTGGTATTTGCTCAAACGCACAACAGGTCAAGATTCTGACATTTAAAGCATTTATTTTTAGGTCTGCTTACTTATTTAAAGTCTAAAATTAGCGTGTAACGTGCGAACAGCCTACTATTTAATACAATCAAACAATGAACCGCTCATTCAAAAATTCATATTTATTGTTTCATTTTGTTTGTTACCCAAAAGATATGCTACAGACAAAGCCCAAATATTATTATATTTAGCAGTGACCTGTTTTCAAAGCAAGCAATAACATATACAGTGCAGGAAATTATACTTTGTAATAATGCACTTACCCTATTATGTAACCAATGACAGATAACTGAAAAAGTCTGTGCAAAACTCCGACTCCCTTGTTTTTTGTATCAATGTATTTTTCTGTTTTGTAGTTCAGTAATGAGTTGAACGCGAACGTGGCCATCACGCAGCTCTCAGCCTGCAGTTTGATGTCAGTGTTCACACGAAACTTGGTGATGGAAAGATTCGATGCGAGCTCTTACAGCAAACAGCCGCGGGTGGAGAAAACACACCTCATTGCACAACCACCGCCTCCAAGCGTACATTAGCCACAATATGTATTTAGGTATTACTGTTGGACTTCCCTAAATGATCAAAGGCAAGGCAAAATAGAAAAGGTAAAAGACCAACAATGCTCAATAATTAACTGGAAGAGCAGATTAAGCAAAGAAGTGCAAAACAGGAAAGAGTCTCCTACAAAATGCCTGATTAATATTTAAAACTGTTTAAACTGCATTGGCAAATGGATTTGTTCTTTTTTATTTACTTATTTATTTTAATATCATATATGCACTGACGTTGTGTTGTTTTTTAAAAAATCCCCCCTTTTAACTGCTTTTCTGTTTATCTAATTTGTAATTTAATCATTTATAATCCCGCCTTAATCGCCCATGAAAATACAAAAAATGAAATGCTTTGGATTGTAAACAGTTCATTTATAGAATAATTAAAATTCCACTTAATAAAACATGTGTTTTGTTTTCATCATGACGAATCGGCCTCTGCAACACTGTTCTGACACTGAGGAGATAAAGTTGATGGATGACAAAAATCTGAAAATATTCAGTCATTGGAAATCCTTTAACCCACACCAGAAACCTTTTAAAGCCTGTCGCTGCTTTGTCGGGTATCGATTTCTCTTGTGCCCTGCACATAGACAAAATAAAACAATCCCGTGAAACTTTTTATTTTTCTGCTGTATAGTTTTATTGAGTTAAATGAGAAAAGAAATACATTTTCTAAAAAATAAAAATAAAATCATATCAGTGGATGTATGGATGTATAGTACTGTGGAAAAATCAGGAGCCATTCATGAAATAATATTTTTGCACCAACAAAGTGGTTCCTAAAGAGCTGTAAGCAGAAAACGTGGCATATTTAGGGACTGTGTTCTTTTTAAAAAAAAATCTAAGGAAGCTGGACAAGTGGAGGGCAAAAGAAGAAGCGACAGGCCCAAAGAACGATCTCGATCAGCCATTCCCAAAGACAAGAGTACATTGCGGCACACTTAAAAACCCCATGAAAATCACATGGGGCCCACCGATTCTTAAATCTGCACTCTAATCAAAATATACAGGTTTACCGAAAAAACATTAACAGTACAGGCTGTTGGCTATAAATTGATAATGCTGCCCAGTCATATGCAAAGTGGGAAGACAAATGTGTGTCATCGAGACCAGAATCGGCCCCAGACTCCAATCTGGCCCACAATTTTGAAAAACATGAAGGAGGGGATACATTTTGGACTTTTTACTACATTTTCACATATTTTACAGCTTTGGCTACAAATAAAGACCTCTCCCGTGGGCATTTATACTGTACCAGTGTAAATAAATAATAGCTAAACAATGAAATCACAGAAGAGGTTCTGTTTTTTTACAATGCATTTCCATAAAAAAGGCCCACCTGCAGTACCTTCGCAGCCCACCAAGCCCACAATCCCACAGTCAGCCCACTGTTGCAGATCTCAATGCTTATTGTTAGCCCAAACCTGCTGGAGCAAGGATTTTATCTCTCGGTTAAGTGGGATAATGTAACCTAATGGTTAATATTAAGATGCCAATACTTTGTTCACATTTCTAAATGTTATGGTTTGGTAGGGTGTGTATATATAGCCCAAGGCGACAGAAACACAGTACCAACACCGTTCTACACTCTCTGTGGGCTCTGTTGTTCTTTGGCTTAGCCACAGCTAAATCAGCAGCTGGTGGTCTATAATAGATGGGAAGTTACTTACCCACGGCCCTATTTCTAAACCACCCAAATACTTGCCATTCATAAACAGCTGGAGTCTCTTTGCCCTGCATTTCACACCACAAACCCAGAGTAGTGGCTTGTCTGGTATCAGCCTTACTTGATAAAACATTCTCTGTCTTCAGTATTTAGTTTGGGTGCATCCTTCGTTAATAGCAGGGGCGTCTGTAACATGATTGTCTGTGTACAATTTTCAAGTGCAACATGTGCATTTTTTAGGTTCACCACAAATGTTTTTTGAGAAATTGCCAGGGAACGTGAGCATCGCTTTGTCCTGAAAGCAAAGTGACCATTCTGTGTGTTCACATGGATAAATTTGTGTGTGTTTTTTCAGAGTCTGTTAATCCTTATAACATGTTCACATTTGTCTTGGTTTTGATTTTGCATCTCAGTCTTTCAATCTGCCTTCAACACAGTCCCAAGAGTCCATTTCTTTAATGATGAAGAAGAACAAGGATCCTCCGAATTGTTGTTCTTATCATTCAATTAGTTTAGCGAATTGTCCTTATATTTGTCCTTGTTGTCATAGGTTGGGTCAATGTATCTTAGCTCCTGATTAATACATACATACACACATACATACATACATACATACATACACACACACACACACACACACATACACACATATACATATATATATAAATATACACATACATACATATATATATACACATATACACATACATATACATATATACATATATACATATACATATATACATATACATATATACATATACATATACATATATACAT
>VUQG01043690.1:0-16926 GCA_015106755.1 Etia nguti
TCCTGGGCGAGGTGTTCCGGGCATGTCCCACCGGGAGAAGGCCCCGGGGCAGACCCAGGACACGCTGGAGAGATTATATCTCTCGGCTGGCCTGGGAACGCCTTGGTGTTCCCCCGGACAAGCTGGAGGAAGTGGCTGGGGAGAGGGAGGTCTGGGCTTCTCTGCTTAGGCTGCTGCCCCCGCTACCCGACCCCGGATAAAGCGGAAGAAGATGGATGGATGGATGGATGCACATGAATGAACTTATATTGAAAAGATTCAGGGTATAAAAGGTAAGGCCGGATACCACTGCTGAACGCTCCTGACCACAGGAACCACTGCCTAAGAAACCAGAAACAGCCACCTGGGCTCACAAGTGCTTTGGAAAACCCCATCTCTGCACACAGAAATGCAACTTGAAACTGTATTATGGGAGGAGGAAGCCACACGTTAACGACGACAGGAGTGAGTACATCGGGCCTGAGCTGATCTCAAATCGTTCTGTGGTCAGATGAGTCCACATTTCAACTTGTTTTTGGAAAAAAAAAGTGCATTGAGTTGTCCATACCAATGATGAAACCCATCATCCATATTACAATACCAGACCACATTCTGCTTGGGCTTGTGTGTGTGCTTGTCTGGCCTGCAGCCAGTCCTGTTCAATCTCCTACTGAAGATGTGAGGTGCATCATGAAGAGGGGAATCAGACAATGGTAACTACAGACTGAAAGAAAGAAAGGACTTAATGTCCAAATCCAAAACCACAACAACTAGTATCCTTAACAACAGTCGCCTCAAGGTGCTTTATACTGTAAGGTAGACCCTACAATAATACATACAGAGAAAAACCCCAAAATCATATGACCCCCTATGAGCAAGCACTTTGGTGACAGTGGGAAGGAAAAACTCCCTTTTAACAGGAAGAAACCTCCAGCAGAACCAGGCTCAGGGAGGGCCGGGGCCATCTGCTGTGACCGGCTGGGGTGAGAGAAGGAAAACAGGATAAAAGACTATTGAAAAGATAAAGAAATACTAGTAAAATGTCTTTTTCACACCGTTTGTCGAGTCTGCTGCAACCATCAGAGTCTAAATGTGTGCATATTTACAAGATACGTTCTATTAGGTCAGTAAAAGCATTTAAAATCTTTTAGAATGAAATAAAACTTCATGTGAATGAACTTAATCATAGATTTATTTGTTTTTATTGCATTTCCAAAATGCATAAAACAGTGAAATATTTGCTGGAAACAGGGTTACATGCATCAAAGTTTCTATTCACGAAGCCATTTGTCAACAGCTACACCTGACTGGAACTGATCCTGAACAAGGCAACAACACAGTACAACACCCAATCAGTTTGTATCTCATGTTTTCTTTATGCTTCAGCGTGGTTTGGTAGGTAGGGAAATAAAGGCAGGGGGGTTTGGAATGACAGCACACATGTAGCACAGTCCTATTTCATTTCTTGCTTTTAAAAGTGTATAAAATCCAGTAGGTGGGTACTGTAATGGGTTTGATTGTTACATACTTTCAAATTTGTTTATTGGTCGTGATAACATTCCACTCACCAACTCCTCTCCTACAGCGCTGCCAAAATATCTGAAAACAACCTAAAACACTAATCTGCTTTCTGCCTAACGTACCAATTGTTAATCAAATGTACGGCACCGTTCGGACAATCCAACGTGACAGATCAACTGCTTTAGAGTAAGAACATACATTTTTATTTCATGCATTAATGTGACGTTGTGCATTAACACTCTTTCTGTTAACTTGACCTGGTTTCCTCAGAATGTTGATGAGAGGATTACTGTTTGATTTTTTACAAACCTACAGTTGTATTAATATTATATTCACAGTATAACATATATATACTTTTTGTAATGATTTTTCCATGCACTTGTTGGCCAACAATCACGTTTACATGAGCTGTTATAAAAAATGTCTTGTTCTTTTTGCTCTTTCATGAGCCTAATCAGGCAAGATATTCTTATTACTGTTAATAAAGGCTAAATAAAGTGCGATATCATGCCTACAAACATTAGTGCTTATTTTTCTCACAGTTCTTCCCAGACTTTGGGTTTCCTAAACACCCAAACTGAAGTTGTGTGTGAAGCTGTTATCATGATCAATAATATATATGTAGCAAAATAACAGCTATGGCAAAAAAGGAACTCACTACAACCAACGGCACAATTAAAAATCAACAAGGCAAAACACAAGAAACCACAGAGCTGTTTGCAGATTCGAGTCTCTTATGAAGATATTCTCAGATTTTTCTCTAACCTCTAGTTTAAGAAAGTATTGCAAGAGCCACAGTAAAGTAATGTCTGGACAGATGAGCCCTTCATGGTGTAATTCTACAAATTTATGAGAAGAAGAGTAAACAGATCCCATTTGCAACTAAAATTTTCAGTAATGTGATTGAAATGAGATCCTCTTTTATTCCACATTAGCATTAATGATACTGTAAGGCTACTGTGAGATGGAGAAACAAGCCAAGTTCAAACTCTGACTTTGATATGGTCTGCTCTCGTATGCTCTTGAATCAAAATCAAAGTAAAGCTCACATCTTGAAATTGTACGTTTATGACACAAAATCCCAGTAATGGCCTCTGTAGACTCCGATTGATGAGACTGTAGCTCAGTTATTTGAGCCAACTGTTGCAGCAGCAGCTGTTCCCAACTATAGATAGGTTGACATTTTTATCACGACCCTGCCAGTTCAACCGAAGATTATTGTTGCTGACTGTCGCTTTCATGCTAAAAGAGAAAGGCCCTATAAGGTTCAAGAAAAGCAGCTGTGACAAAGCATCACTCACCCTCACAGGGCTCTGAGGTGCAGTTGAACATTCCACCTTGGCACACGCTGGAAGGAGTGTAAAAAAGTCAAGTGAGTAAAATTAGATGAAAGAAAAGTGGAACTGAACACCGAGGCTGAACCAACCACACACAGTTGCCTACCAGACTACTGTAAAGGGTACATATTATACATATAATCTTCTATTTCATCCTTTTTGAATATAATTACACATCCACAGCAGTTCAGAGCAGGAACTTTACGGACACACAAGAAGCTTAACATTAACTTATTAAAAAGCGGGACAATATAGGACCTTGTGTCAAAGCACAGAGAAAGATGAAAGTTGCTACGACATCCTCCTTTTTCTGACTGTAGGGGCTTTTAATTAAAACAAAAACAGACAGTTTGATAAAATCGACCTGACTCGGGCAGAAATTATGTTCATGAACAAGGTAGCAGTCATTTAACTGACTTTATTTATGGTATGTCTTTTTATTCTGAAGAAATACTCTCAAAAAATGTAGCAAATGTAACGTTAATTGCTACAATTAAATGTCTTGGATCAAAATGAAACACAACTTAACAATGAATAAAATGATGCATTTCTTTGGGTTTGAATATTGTTAGAAACATTAGAAAAAATCTAAACATCGGTCAAGTCATTTTTAAACATTGCAGTGTGGATGGACTGCTTTTTTACTCTACTCGAGCACTCTGTGCATCTTTTATTCTTCCATTCATACACTTTTCACTATGTCTAAGTGCTTTCTGTCTAACATTCACACAAAGTCATACTCCAATAAACACATCAGGAGCAACTGGGGATTCAACATCTTGCCCGAGGATACTTGAGCAGCTAGGCATTGAACTACCAACCTTCCGATTAGTAGATGACCTGCTCTACATTCTGAGCCAGAGCGTAAGCGTAAGCGTTACATATTACAGTTTTAAAGCCGTTGGTTCAACTACCTACAACACGACTCGCCATGATAAATCTAGAGTAGCAGATCACCATGTATTGCAGAGGTGCTGAATGGCCGTTCCCGGTGGCAGCAGAGCTTCCGTGAAGTACTCAGAGCTGACATTCCTGCTTTGAAAATCAGCCGGCAAAGACAGCGGTGAACAGGGACAGTCAGCATGAGTCACACAGGAGCCCCTGTGCAACACCTAGAAAGGACACGATGAGACAGTGAGTTAGGACTCAGATCTGCTGTCCAACCACACACACACACACACACACACACACATACGCAGACCTGTCCAGGAGGGCATGTGCACCCCGACGTGCAGGGTCCAGGTAAACACTGAGCGTGTGGCCACAAGTCCTCACAGGTATACGGACAGGAAGCTGAACAATCACTGAACACCTGTGTGCCGGGACACTCTGCAAGGAACATAAAACAGATTACCTCAACTCTGTTCTAAACAGATCAGCGTACAGACATGTGCGCATATGTATTTACTTTATATTCACTTTGTTTGCCTTGTTATAATTAATGTAACTGTAAACATCACTCATTAAGACTTTTATGAGCTGCTTGACAACAATTTTGCATAATTTGAGCTCAAGTGGTATTTCTCGGTGGAAACACAAAGTGCACAGTGTTGTGTGTGCTTGTGTTACCGGGCAGGCAGCTGTTGGTGTTACAGACAATGTGCTGTTCAAGTGGTCCAACACAGGCTGTCCCACCGGGCTCTGGCTCCTGAAGGACCGTCTTGTTCCGCACTGACAACCCACCGTCACAGGAGGCGCTGCACTCACTCCAGGCTGACCACTCACTCAACACACAACCCGCTGCAAAGAGAGGCGGTGAGTTAAGCAGAGATTAAGGAGTTTAGTGTAAGGGGACGCCAGACTTGGAGGTAAAATCTCAGGATTTTGAGTGGACATTTCTTCTACGTCAGACCTGGACATGAGGGCAGATCACAGACTTCTGTTTGCGTGATTTCGGCACAGGGAGGGCCACCCTCTGTGTCCTGGCAGTGGCGTGTCCTGGTTCTGTGGCCTCGCTCACATGAAGCTGAGCAGGTGCTCCATGGACTCCAGGGCTCATAAACTGGACAGGGAAGCTTGGAGCACACCACAGTGCCATTCTCACACACACTGCACATGGAGGGGCGTTAAGAGAGGTGAGATGGAGGAAAGTATCTAAACTAGCAGTACAATATACCTGAAAAAAAAGACTGGAGAGTTTGAAAGACTGCTTTATTAATCCCAACTATACCCATACTTCAGCTCATAGCAAGCTTAAAATTCACAGAAAGCGGTTCTCACCAAGTATTACAGTCCACAGTAAGCTCCTCTTCAGGGATGAACTCCAGTGTCCCATTGCCTGATGGGATACCACAACGACATTCTGTCACTGGCACACAGCGGCCATCTTGCAACAACTGTCCTTCCGGACACCGACAACCTGAGAAGACAAAAAACAAAAAAAGAGACAGAAAAGTAAAGATAAACAGAAAAACACAGAGAAACATTTAATATCATGTAGGCAGAGTAAAGTAATGAAAGTCTTGTACTAGGAAGATGTTATTCATGTGTACCTGGGTGACAGGCTCCTTGGAGACACTGCACATGCTCCCATAAGTCAGTGCAACTGCGAGGACACTTGTTGGCACAGCTGTCCTGGTAGGCTCGATCCCTATCCTCACAGCGCTCACCTAAAAAAGCAAAGAC
The DNA here is from genome assembly GCA_015106755.1 of Etia nguti. Taxonomy (NCBI): domain Eukaryota; kingdom Metazoa; phylum Chordata; class Actinopteri; order Cichliformes; family Cichlidae; genus Etia; species Etia nguti. The sequence goes on from VUQG01043690.1 coordinate 5,463, forward strand.
AAATCATGCCTGCACTGCAAAATGTGATCTGACGTAGAAATAGAGTTCAGCATGGTGGTGGTCGTGTGATGGTGTGTGACTTGTAGCTGTAGCTTCGTGTCTGCCACGAATCTACGAATCTTAAGGACAACGTTTTGTCTTCAGTCTGATTTAAAGCCCGAGTGGAACCTTTCAGCGAAGCTGCTCACTATCTACCTATCTATGTACACACACAGACAAAATACAATCATTCCAGAATGTATTTAACAGACTTCTCCTCTTTTAGTACATCCTAATTTATTTTATTTCAAACAGCTTCAGATCTAATGGAATTTCTTATGAAACTCTCTTTTTTAAGATATAAAGACATTTGATATTTGGAGATTCGTTGAATCGGATTATTTTCCTCTGAGGTGTCGTTTTTATATACTTGTTACTTGTGGGTCTAATTTCCCCTCTGACTTCTTTCCAAAAATGTGTAGAAGTTCCTTCAGCTGCTGAAAAGAAACACTGATGAATAAACTGGAATTTTTGCATTAGTTCAAAGTGAAAACTTTTTTGCAGATACACTAAAATTCAAATACATAAATCTGTTTTTAACAAAGCACGCTGTTTTAGTATTCTATAAAATCCCTTAAGGCACAAATGACACGATCAGCTCTATCCGGCTCAGACTCAAAGCCTTTGAGGGAAACATTTTCTGGAATTTTCACTGCTCATAGCAAAACTTTCAAAAGCCTTTAATTTTTTGGCTTTTGCAGTCATCTTCATTCACTCTTAATATAAAAAAACTCTGTAACTAATTCTATCTTTGAAACGTATCTGGATCCGTCTGGTCCACAGTGACGTTATGAACTACACCACTGATGTTTAATGCCTATTGAGTTTAAATGCAGTTTTCCTTCTTTTTAAGCATACATGTACCTGGGCAGAGTCCCGTGTTGCATCCTTGGGTCTGGGTCTCTTGGCTCCTACAATGGGGCCCTGCAGGAGAGGCCAGGGGCTGTCTGTAGCGGTGCCTGACTCCACCGCTGCACGGCTCAGCACACGCTGTCCAAGCGCTCCACGCACTCCACTGACACACATCTAGAAGAGCAGAGTGAGCATCATAACTGACCTGACCTTGGTATTATCCTAATTATACAAACTGTTATAATGACAGTGACAAATACAGTAACTTTAAGCGTGTCATTTTAGATGATGACGACAGAGCAACAAACACAATGTGTTTATGTGCATACTGAATTTGAGCTATTGTGCTGTATGATTTAAGAGACACATTTTAGTTTGTTCTTACTGAGCAGCATTTAGGTATCTCAGCTTACTATGACCAAGTACAAGGCTTCAGTTATTTGACATGCAAATTAAGCTGGGACGGTAGTAATTCAGAGCCATTCTCCTTCTTGTGTACAGCAAAGGCAAGGGAGCAGAAAAAAATGGATGGATGACAGAGTTAAATTTGAGATGAATCATCCTTTGCACACACATAAAAGCAAACCCAACCAACCTCACGTGCCTCCGCGGACACATGAGCCTAAAACCTATCCTTTCAGAGCCCTTTTTTTCTCCTTTGGGGAATAAAGTCAGTCAAAATAGCAGGAAAACACCATTTTTTACTGAGCATACTGATTAAGGCCTCTTAACTGTCTGCTGATGGGAACTATTATTCTGAACTGGCAGCTGTGACTGACACACAGTAAACACTCAGATACAGTGAATCTTTTCCCTCAGAGATTCCACATGTCAGAATAACATCACTCTCACCACCGGCTCCAAAACTACATACATTTTTTTAAATGAACTGAAACAGTTTAAATGTTTGCCTGTTTATAACTTGGACAATTATCGGTGTCTCTGCACTGCGTCACGTGTTTAGAACCCTTTTATTCCTCGCTGTGTGTAAGACTCGAACTGCCTTTATTTAGATGAAAAGAATATGCTTTGAAGTGCACGCATATATTTCAAAACAAAATTACCCCCCTTTCCTTTCCAGAGAAAACCGCGCTACAGTCATTTCATCACCCTCTGACCAACTGTGTAATTCATTTTTTTCTTTGGAGTCATGCTCGTCGAGCCCTGAGTCATTCACCCACTGTTTGCATGCAATCTGTGTCAAACTTTTACTGAGAGGGTCTCAGACAGCAGGACTGTCCTTTTGGTTTTCTTTGCTGTGGTGTACAAAACCACAGAACCGGTGCCACAAAGACCGAGACCCTGTGGAGGAGGGGGTCTTAGTCCTGTTCTCCAGTGCAGTTTGTTTATGGTGTGAACGTGATCCAACCTCAATCCGACCCAACTTCCAGGTGAACTACAAATTTGACCTAAAAAAATCTTGCAAATGTCAGTATGAGTTTGCAGACAGCAGTAAAATCTCCATGTTCTCCAGAACAACCCTGCTCCTGAACATAGCACTAACATAACACAGAACATTTACTTTTGTTGCTCTCGCCTCAGACACATCTGGCCAATAAGAGGACTGAATATTCTGACATGAAACGAACTCTTGGTGTGAGCATCTGTTTGTCCTGTGGTGACAAACAATGTTACCTCTGCAGATGTTAGCATCTGGACATGACCTCTCCTCTGCCAGCAGTCCTGGACACTGGCTCTCCTCCTCTTTAGTGACTGGAAGACCAGAATCCAGGTCCAAACAGGCTCGAAAGCGCCTCTGGATCGAGACCATCTGCGAGCTGTTGGCGGCTGCTGGTAAAATACTGTGCTGCAGCACGCAGGGAGAACACCGAGTCCAGCCCGACCACTCGCTGAGGATGACTGAAAGAAGGAGAGAAAGAAAGATTCAGGTTAACCGTGTGAAAGACTTGTTCAAAGAGAACCTCTTTTCATTACTCTGCTCTCTTACCTTCACATTCTCTCATGTCGCACTGCAAACTCCCATCGTGACAAAGACTGGAGGACAGAGAAGTCAACAAAATGGATAATAATAATAATAATAACAATCTGTCAAACAGAGTCACAGCCCAGACAGCATGAAAGACAAACTGCACAAGCAAGCTGGGAATTATAAAGGAAGAGCAGAGAATGACGACGACACTGTGAGAAAACATGCACTACATTATTTGGTGCAACAGGGGACTGATATAGAAAACTAACCAGGTACTGCAGCCTATGGTGACCGTGGCCCCCTGTGGGACCGTGACAGGTGTGGGTGGTTCTCCTGAAGCTCGGTGCTGCAAGTGGATGCAGCCACATTCCTCTGGAGGAACACAGCTCCCATTATACTGCAGCAGGCCCTGGAAGGAAAAACACACATCTCAGAATAAAGAAGAAATAGCGCAGCGACCGGATCTCTGTCTTGGTCATTTTTCCACACAGAGGTCAAAAAACTGATTCACAAGATTAAAAAGTAAACTGGTATCTCCTGGGTGAAGCAGTGAGAGCTGTACACCCAGTATAGCGTTAACTGTGAGTGCATGCTCTACACCTCTGGTGATCTACTCCCTGATTTCTGCCCCTTCTGTTGTTTGGGTGTATCATCAGTCTGTCAAAGATGCTTCACTTTCTTCCAAACTGGGCCAGACAACATTATAAATCTGTCAGCGCAGCTCACATCAAAGTGATGGATTAACTAAGATAAAATACAGCACAGACTCATGCCAATGCATTTGTCCTATGTTGCTCTCAAATCACGTGCATTTAGATGCAGAAGTAACATCAAAATGTAGAATTCATACTTCAGGCTTGCAACTGTGTTGTTTGAAGCAGCTTAAAATCCAAAAGCCAAACCAACAAATCACAACTATGAACATGTGTTGCATTATTTGCTAATCATACTTGTTCTTTATGACCAGAAATCAAAGCAAAACAAAGGCAAAGTGCGTCTTAATGTATCCCACTGGTAATGTCAAAAAAATCATTCACTACAATAATTAAATTGAGCAGCGTTCACTAAAACTCACCTGTGGACAGTAACAGCCAGGTGTGCAGTCTCTGACGCCGAGACACAGATCTTCACGGCCATGCAGTTCACACTGCTTCTCACAGGGAGCGCCACACGCCGAGTACACAAATGGGGCTTCGCAGACTTCTAATAGGAAAAGACATGAAGAGGTGTAGGTTCTGAGTGCACCTTAAGCAATTCTAAGGGTAATTAACTCACCATCACACTGGCTGAGACTACATGCTCGGCTCTGTGTTTCTACAGGAGTGCACTGTTGGCCCCTGGTGGGTGAAGAGAGAGCTACACGATAACGCTGCTGCCTCTGGGACGCACAGGAACACTGAGACCAAACACTCCAAGCTGACATGGGACAGCCTGCAAAAGAAAAAAAACATTCAAGTGCTCTTCCTGAGTTTAACAAGCGCTTAATGTCATTTGTGAGTCACTTCAACACAGTGCGCTAACAGCTGATCCTGCAGAGTCGGCTCTTCAGTTAGTCGGTATACTATAGCATCATTTTATAAGTAAATACTTGCTCACCCTCTTCTACACTGGCTTTAAAAAATAAAGCACAATAAAAAAAAAAACTGAAAAGATGAACAAGTCAGTGAATCTCAAACAATATGGAAGCTTCTCACAGTCTAATGCACGTTTGAATGCGAGGCTCCAAAGTTCTGTTTAGCTCTTCTTGTGCTTTTTTTGTAATTTTCTGTTATATTTTGTACTTGCCTTTCACTCCCGTTTCACCTACTTCACTTCCTGCCCTTGTGTATTTCCTGCCTGCCCTCACTTCTTCTGCCAGATCATCTTTTCCCAATTTGCCGGGTGTTCCAGGATTTTTTAAGGGTCCGATTTGTTTGCTATAGTTTTGTTTGCTGTGTTGGACCGATACCCTGTACACTGAGCTCTTTTTACTCTGAGTAGAGACTTCCTTCTTTAACTTATACCTGTGGAGTGCACTACAAAGCAAGTTGAACATAGCCAGGTTTACTCAATAAAACCTGCAATGCACGTCTGCAACACAGCAACACGGAAATCGGCAGATGGAAGTTAGCTTATGGACGGCTCAAAGTGAAATTAATTTCACTGATTTAATATTCTCTGTGGCAAACATCGTAAAAATAGACTGATCACATTTGCAATCTGTGTCCTATTAGCTACAGTTCCAGCAGTGTAAAACAGATTGTGATCAACCACAAAAACATTTATTTTTAGCATACGCAACTGAATTCATGTGAATTCCTGTGACTATGCAGCCTATTTTGCACAGCTGTAACTTTACTGCATGGCTTCGTCCTGCGGTGTAAAATGCAGCTCAGCAGGTTGCATGTATGAAATATATTCCTTAAACAGAAAATCTATATCATACTCACAAGATCATCAGCGGAAATGAACGAATCACAGACTTATAAACCCAACTCTGCATAAGTTACTATGGTGACCTAATAATGCAAAGACGTGACGCGTTTGTGACACTAAAAAACAAAGATCCAATAAACCCTTTAATGTCACTTTGTGGTACCCCAGTCTAGTCTCTAATGTTGTGTCCCTACGAGTACTCTGGTCTGTGTCTATCCTATAGCTCATAAATACTGACTGAGAACAGTTACTACCTGATTTCATGTTTGAAAATGCAGATTACCTTATAATATATTGGAATCACTCTGTGTTCATCAATAACAATCACTGCAACTATATCCAGTTGTTTGCTGAGATAACAGATCGTTTAATGAGCCAGGACTCAGTTGAAGTCCCTCTAATTACAATGGCTTCTCAGAAATGCCGAAGACAAATAGAGCCGTCAGCTGTTCAAAGAAAAATCCACAGCACAAACACTGATTGTGGCTGTTAGACTGTCTGGCTTCAGTTTATGCAGCTGAGTGCTGCCAGGATGACTCTTTTTGTGTCCAAGTACCTGGACAGGGCTGTTTGTAGCACAGCTGCGTCTCCACACTGTTCCTTTCAGCCTCGATCTCAGGGGGACACGCTGCATCTCCTCCCTGCTCGCACACACACGCCCTGTGTCGTGATACAGACCCGGCCCCACACGTCTGGGAGCACGGTGACCAAGGAGACCAAGGGCAAAGGTCATCTGTTGATACAAGAGTAAATGAAATTCTCTTTGATTAGAAAGAATATGTGGCTTTTTTTTGTTTTTTTACTTGACTTAAGACACAAACCCAGGCATGGAGGGGTCTGACAGTCCTGTGTTTCTTTTTCTGGCCCGCTGCAGTGAGACCCATTGTTTCGTGGTGGGGGGTTGATACAGGCGCGGGTTCGAACATGTGCGCCCCGACCACAAGTCACTGAGCAGTCAGACCACACAGACCAGGGGGTCCAAGCACCATCCACTGGAAACAGTACAAAGGATTTTCACAACTTTCTTTGAAAGGACTTAAAAGATCTGCGACACTCTTTCACAGAAATACGCAGTGACGCACCTCTGCAGTCAACGTCTTGGCAGAAAACTCCCTCTGGAGTGCACGTGCTAGAAAAAAAACAGGCAGAGAGAGAGCTTCGAGCACAAAGTAGTGTCGCTGACATTTAATTGTTTTTGTCATTAACATCTATATCCTCTGTCCTTATCTAACCTACCATTGTTTACATTCTCCTTGGAGCCAGGTGTCACCCACACTGAGCGTCTGGTTGTTAAGGAGACAGAGAGGCGGGCAGGTTCCTGGATTGCAGGGTCTGTGCTGGACCTCCTCAAAGTGGCAATGTGTTCCTTCAGTGTCTGGGGTCAGAGACCTGACACATAACACGAAGAGCCGGTAATCACACTGAAAACCAATTTAATACTACTGCATATATTTATATCCACAGATAATACCACAGAAAAAGTAGCCAAAGACAATAAACCAACCATCACGCTCCTTTCAAGTTTCATATATTTAAGACTCACAGTCTGAGTCAGGGTTCAGAAAATGTTTGTTAATCATCAGTCTTCAGGCTCTCTGAAAACTGCAGCGTGGGATCCAGTCCAAGAACCAGTTTTCAGAATAACCTCTAGCCCCATGCTGTGAGACTGAAACTCTGACTCCACCCTTCTAACCTACTAGACTCCATTATTCTTTATATTGCTGACTTACTGTCGTAGCAGGAAACCTGAATTACTAATCTATTACTCCGTGACTGCTGGTACATTTGAAATGTGATTTAATGTGGTTAAATGTTGTTTATTTTATTTGTAAGTTCTAAGATTTGGAGTTAGCATTTAGAATATGCAGTACCATGGAAAGGTAGCTATTTGAGCTATTCATCAGGAAGGTGTCTGATCAGCAGCAAATTCATTCTTTTGAAAGCCATTCAAAAGAAATGCTTTCAGCAAGTGACGCTCAGGCTCCCACAGAGCCCCGATTTTATCTTCATGAAGGGAGTCTGACACGGACAAAAGACAGACTACAGAGTTAATCGTCACCCTGATTCACACAACTCTAATCAACTTTATCCTTAATTAAGCAACTAGAGAAGACAAACATTGGATTTCTAACAATATTATGTTAGATTTTCTGATGTTTATGAGTTACATCTTGCTTTTAAAGAGCGCACCACTTAAAACCTGTTTAAAATCTAGTTTCAGATTTGTAAAAAAAAAACAACTTTCCTCCATCTGGATCTCATTTTAACGTTCAAACATGGACGTGCTCAAACAAGAATTTAACAGTTTACAAAACAAACCATGTCTCCTTTGTCCAGGTCCCAGGAGAAAGCAGTCATGTCCTCACCTGTATCTGGTTCTCTGGCCCTGTCCACAGGAAACACTGCACGGAGCCCAACTGGACCAGGAGCTCCAAACACAGGTAGCCTGGCAGCTGTCATTGGTGCAGTGCAGCTGTGCGTCAGAGCAGGTGCAGTTGTTGCAGTCCACCTGATGGGTGCTGCCGGCCACCCAAATCTGCCCCAGTGAGTCCACACAGTCGCACTGCCACAGCTGCACACACACCCCGTCCTGCTGCAACTGACCTAAACACACAGATACAAAAGTTACCAAAGCATGATTTATGGTAATGAAAAATAAAAATGAAATTACATTTTAAAAAAGCAATTCTAGATGCAAATCTCTTCACTTGGCAGCAGACTTGGTCGTGCCTCCTTGCACTGCACAGCTACTTTGAAACATGATCTAAATAAAATGTCATTTTAATGGTTGCCAGGGCCATTAGAAACCACAGAATCACCAGTTAAATCTGTTGTTGTGGATTTCTACCATCATATTTATTGTTGGGGAATTCTCCCATATTCAGTTTAAGATTTTTCCTTGCCTCACTCTTACAGTGTCTTTGGAAAAAAAATGCTAATAGCTTTTGTGATAACAAGTGGGTTAGGTTATTTATCTTTAAAAGATTTAGCTAGTTTTAAACAGTGGAAACAAATTCTTAAACCTAAATAACCTAAACAAGGTTGATCGAACATCAACAAAATATTACTGGCTGTCTGATAATGCTGTTAAACTGAAGGCCTGTGTTATCTATTACCAATATATGTCTAAAGGAATCTGTACAGTCCGCTCTTCTTTTGTTTTACTACTGATGATCCACTCAGTCTGTTTCAATTCAACAATTTCTAACTGGAGTAAATGCCATTTGTAACTGAACTACTTCTCTTACACGTTTCTACTGGGCACTGCAGAGAACTTTTACGCTGAGTCAGCTGCATGCAGATATCTTGGGGTGGATGTGTGGACATGTTGGGGATTCAGGGTTCTAGGAATTTGTATATTCTCAGAACCCCAAATCCTAAAGAAGGCAGAGGCGTGGAGTTGTAACAAAGCCTTTTCCAGACATGAAGCTATTCTTTCCATGGAATAATTCTAAATATGTCAAAAATATTTCACTTTAATGAGCACAGAATAGTTTAGGGGTTAAATCAATGCCAGGAGAGGAACTTTTCAGACAAAAACACACAAAAATAAGAGGTATAACTTTTTAAAAGATGGCAGCGGCTGGTGTACCTTTAGGGCAGCGGCAGCCAGGCTGACATTCGCTGTTGGTCTGGCACTCTATGCCCTGCTGGAGGTCTGAGCAGCGCTGTGGACACTGGTTGGCACACATCACAAACTCTTGGCCTGGTGGGCACCCTCTATCATCTGACAATACACAAACAGAAGTTCCCGAGTTTTGCCATGATGCTGCAGGCATCTTCACAGAATGTGCCTCAACCAGAGTACCGATCACAGGCTGGAACACACACACACTTCTGTAGATAAACAGCATATGCTGGAATAATGAGAATTCCCCGAGACGAGCCAAACATAGGACATGTTAGATCAGACTCACCACACGGCTTGGTGTTGCAAGGTTTGACTTGGTTCTTCTCTCCCGCACACTTCTTTCCACCATTTTTGGGTGGAGGACTAGAGCAGGAGCGAGTGCGTATCGAGCGTCCGCCGCCGCAACGCTTATCACAGCGAGACCACGGACTCCACCGGGACCAGCCTCCATCAACTACACAACCCAGGCATACACAACATTGAACATAAACACAGACTAGTAAATGAAAAATGAAAATCTCTCTTTGGCATTTTAAATACATTAATATTCCTTCACTGCAGAGTTTGAACTGATAATTACAACTTGGCTTCTCATACTGCTCCAGTTAGCTGACCTCTGCAGGGTTTGATGTTACAGAAGCGATGCTCCACGTTTCCTCCAAGGATGTCTTCACACCACGAGCCATTTGTTCCAGGGCTCAGGAACGTTCGGATCCTCTGCTGCTGACCCACACCGCAGGACCGCGAGCAAGCGCTCCACTCTCCCCACTTGGTCCACGAACAGTTCCTTTGTGCACACTCTGCCTCTACACATACCTCGCCTCAAAAGAGAAACACAACGCAAAAAACATAAGCTTGGTTGACACTTGCTACTGCAGTTTATGGCAACTACAGCAACCATTTGTTTACCGCATTCAGAACAATGGTCACAATTGTATTCATCAAAGCAAGAACTATACACGCAGCTCCTGCAGTCATATTCAACCTCTATCATTTACATTGTCTTACATTGTTAAGAAAGTTGTTAAGATTGATAAGAAAGTTTTGCATGATAGATGAATAGAAAGCAGATATTTATATTAATATACTTGATATTATATTTATATAAGGCAACAAAAACTGATTTATTAAAGAAATAAAGAGAGACAGACAGACAGTGGACGTGGTGTCATACCTGGACATTGGGGCAAGTTGCATGCTTTCTCTTGCTGAGAGCTTCCAGAACAGGGTGGTGTCACACACTGTCGATGGCGGGACTTCAGGGCCGGGCTGAGAGCGTCGGTGCAGGTCTTTGTGCAAGGACTCCACAATGACCAAGGAGAGAACCCAGAGTCCTCATCTTAAGGAGATGGAAACAGAAAGATTATGAAATACAGAGAGGATATTTAAGATAAGAAAAGCCTAAAAACATAAAAGAAACTAACTTTCCAAAGAAATGGAAAATGGCAACCAAAGGAACAGAGTAAAAGAAAATACAGAAAAATGTTTTAACATACCCGGCATGGCTGGTTCTTCTGTTGGAACAACAGTAGCTGGGCGGAAAAAAAGAAGCTTTTCAAGAACAAACAATTTGACCTTCTCTCTCCATCATACAGCACGTATTCTACAGAAACTCTCCAAAGTACCTGGACAGTCAGGGGCCTGGCAGTAGGTTGTTTCCCTCCGTGGCCCTTGGCAGTCTCGCCCTCCATGGGCTGGTGCAGGCTGTGTGCAACCTCTAGAGCGAGTTTTCAGTCCCAAACCACCACAGGATAGTGAGCAAGGGCTCCAGGGGCCCCAGGAAGACAAACCACCATGTACAGGGCAGTGCTCCAGGGAACAGTTCCACCTGCCATGCACGCAGTCACTACGGGGAACAAAAGGGGGGAAGACTGAGGTGTGGTGGTGATTTTCCACATAACAGCAGTTACATATATACACACACATATATACATATATATATATATGTATATATGTAAGCATAAGGGCATCACTCCCACTGTGTCATATCGCCACTCAGAGGAGAAGAACTTAATTGGAGCACATTTGTTTTCCAATTAAGTTCCAAATGTTTTCCATTTCTTACTCGGTACAGGATTGTAGCTGCGCAACAGTTTAGGTTGTAGTTGTACACTGTGGCAAATGTTTTCAAAGTGAGTCAGGTCTGGATGGTGGACAGGCCAATTTAACACTGGAAGTCTTTAATGACAGAGCTACTCTGCTGGAATGCATTCATCCTGTGCTTTGGCATTACCTTTCCTAATAAGAAGAAATGCCTGCCCTGAAAAATGGTTTGTCTGGATATCAGCAGGTTTGCATAAAACCAGTATCAGTGGCTCAGAATTAATGAGTCACTCACAGATGTGAATGAAGCCACAGAAAAAGTGACATGCATAATTTTGCTCTCAACTCAGTCCATCTTAAATGACAATGGTGTCATTCCTGTGATAACAGTTTTTAAAGGTGTTTCTAAGCCCTTGCAGTGATTTCCATGGATATCCGTCTGTCAACCTGTCCAGGGTGCAGCCCACCTCTCCCACTTTGATAGCTGGGATAAGCTCCAGCCCCCCCCCCCCCCCCCCCCCCCACCCCCCCCCCCCCCACCCCCCTCACCCTCT
>VUQG01043691.1:6300-19468 GCA_015106755.1 Etia nguti
CAATACTTTAACTTCAGTTTTAATTACAGGGTTATTCCTGAAGCATTGTTCTGTGTGTGTGTGTGTGTGTGTGTGTGTGTGTGTGTGTGTGGGAGAGAGGGAGAGAAAGAGATATTTCTGTGGAGCAATGGTTCCCCCTGGTCAACCTGTTGTTGTTGTTTTTAATCATATTTTATGTCTCTTTTAAACCTCGGAGGACATGTCCTGCTAAGGTTGTGTTTTATGGTTTCTGCATGGGTTTATCACTCTGTAAATTACACTCTCTGTAATTTCACCACAAGTGTCCAAAGAAAATAAATGCTTCACAGCTTTTAATCTCTTACAGAGGGGAAAAGAGGAAGGGTGTTGAGGAGTTAATGTTGCAAAAAGGAAGTTTTGATGTGTACTATTACCTGTAACACAATAATAAAATCCTGAAGACATTTGGGACAAGGAAAAAAAATTATGACTCTGACCTGGTCTCTACAGCAAAGCCAGACTACAGTGAACCACACTTCTTTTTTACTGCTCTTTCAATCCTGAAGGTTTTAGGAAATTTGGTGGGAAATGCCATTTTAAATGTCATGTATCCGGGTACATATAATATGTCTTCATATAGTTTAAAAGGGGAAAAAAAAAAGGATTTAAACCAGGGCAAGTAAAGACACATGAACAAGTGTGTTCATATGTCAGCACAGCAGGTGATGACCTACACAGGATATGAAGTCTGTAGCAGCTACCACACTAAGCCCCCTGTGAAATCTCAGATCAGAAATATGAAGTAAAACAATATTATTCAGTGAGAAGTTGTAATGAGTTTCGCTAAAAACCCACAGTTATGCAGAAGGGCCTGGATCATGGAGGGTCTCTCTGCATAATCTGTTGCTTCATTGCCTGTTCAGCTTGTGACATTTTTCTTTTGGCATAAGACGGGTTTTAATAAATTTTAGGGGGGAGAATTAGCCCATCGATCCCTCTGTGATCCAGACCCTTCTGCATGCTCAAATCGCAAAAGAAAAAGAAAATGACAGAGGTTTTGAAAATGAGTTTTCACCAACCATCACGTGTTAGTAATCATCCGCTGTAACGGGTCCGTGCAGATTGCTCTGTTAAATCTCTTAAACCTGGCTCTTTTTAAATTTTAATCATCCTTACATGAAGATATAAAGTTGTCTGAACAGCGTGACGTGTCCAAAATATTATACAAAACACGTGAACACCAGCTACGTTTTGCAAGTGTTTAAAAACATACTATAATCGACCGGTCATGACAATCAGAGAACTTTTCATTACATTTGATGTTTATTTAATGAGTACATTGAGCAGTGTTTGTTCATTTAAAGTATTTAAACCCCTAACTCTAGCTTTTATTTGAATTTCTAAAACCTTTTTTTTCCACCTCCTAGCGTTAGTTTTTACTTTAGGCTTAGTTAACTAAAATAATTATGGCAGCTTTAACTTTAACAGCTGATCAGTACAGGTTTCAGGGTTTGAAAAGATAAAGGCTTTAACAGGTTGTATTGTGTTGTTGGACAGAAAAAGAGTAGTGATTATTTGTGAACACAAAAATAAAATAAAAATTTAAGTCTAAGTCAATTCTCTATAATCTGAGGGCCTTACTGACAGCAGCGTTACGCACCTGTTGTCTGTTTTCACTCTTTATACTTTATGATGATAGGAGGGTTCAGGCTGGTTTTTGCCTTTATGTTACAGTGCAGTCCAACACACATTACTTCATCTCTTTATTGGACCTCAGGGTCAAACATATTTGCACTGCAAGGTCAACATGCATGTGTTACTATGCTGCACGAAGCATTGTTAAATGGGAAATGTAGATTGTGACGAACACTACTGTTGTGTAGGCCCAAAGGACTGAATGATTTCTATTCCATATGAGTCCATTTATGCATTGAGGAGGGTGGGTGGCATATTTTGTCTTTTATTTTTGTATTTGAATGGATTCGCAGAGAGATTGGAAACCTTGAAAGAGGGATTCTCCCCCTCAGAAAAAACGCTTTCACCGCCTCGTAGGGTTTGGTGTTCTGAAGAAAATGGCTGCATCGATTTTAACCAGGCCCGACTGAATTCCAGGGATGGCCCCAGCGGCCCATCCTTTTCCTGCAGCTTTCATCTGCATTTTCCCTCTCCGGCTTTATCTGCATGCTTTCTGAGTGAAATTAGCCCAATGTGACGACTGATGTGCCACTGGGACCCCGCTGATAGCTGCCAACCACCTCACCTAGAAGCAAACTGCCGAGACGGGAAGCAGCAGGCTTCCTTCCCAGCAGATAAAAACACAAACATGAATTGTTATTATTATTATTATCCTATCTCCCGTCTCTCAAATCGGCTCCGAATATTCAGCCACCTTGTCCCCCATGGGTTGTCAATAGAGAAGCCAAGAGCCTGCAAATCTGTCTGTTTATATACATCACATCAAGAGCAAATATTAATGCTCAATTTCCTAGCAGTGGGCCATCCTATAATGCATTTATCCTCTGCAAATAGCAATGTCACGCTAACTCTGGGGAGAGGCGTCAGCTGAAATATTATGAATAACTTGATCAAATTACACAGTGAGAGCAAGAGGGGAATAATAAGGCTGGTGTTGTGGTGCTTGGCAGCCCGTAAGGGCCCAGCCAGGTTAAGGCACCCAGCCAGACACCATGCTTGGAACTAAATGAAGCTGTTAGGAAATGCTACAGGTCGTTCAGAGGCGCACGCTGCGCTCCCTCAGGACCCACCATCTGCTGACACATAAAATGCCAAGACCGAAAAAAGCACCAAATTACTTTAATACTCTTTAAGAGAAGCTGGACTCTTTGGTTCATTTCACCTTTTCATTGGGAATTAAAACTTTAAGAGGGTGAAAATAATTCCACTAAGTTCTTGCACTAGGGTCATTCAAACTGTGCTTTGCTTATAGATCTTTTACATGAGTGATGGAGCTTCACTTGGAAGAGCGATTTATTGTCAGAGTTATTGCAGACACTGCAAAAGTTCTCAGTGATGTAGAAGATGCCTTGAGTCCAGCTTTTCACAAGAGTAACATTTGCATCTTCATAGATTTTGGATTTTCATGCTAAAGTCAGGAGTAGGTATCAGACAAACCTTTATTCCAATGACCACATTACTATATATCTTAAATTGTTTTTATATTAGTTCGTTTAGTTTGTTCTGAGTGAAAAATTTTACATTTCTAATACATTTAAAAGTTGGTGATAAAGTTATGTAGTATTGGTGGAATGGTCAGTTTAACAGCTAGGTGTCAACACTGACTGCTGCAGTTTCTAGCAGTGTCTGGTAGGCCTCACCTCTCCTAATTCAAATTACTGAACTAGATCATTATTAGCGCAAATATCTAGCAAATGATACAGCTTGCAGTGCAGTTAATTGTACTAACAGCACTTGAAAGTCTGCACCTGTAACCAGTATAGCCATAGAAATTACACCTCTATATTCTGCAGATTGTACCAACCTTGCTAGCATTAGCTGTTAACTTAGCACTTCAGCCTCTTGTCAACATATGGGCACTCCCAGCTCCAAAAAAAGAGATGGTGAAAAGATGCCACATCCAGTTTTGAATATGGGCTTCTGGCCTATTCCTACATAGAATACCAGATTTTAGGGCTGCTTTATAGCGTTTTGATGCAATACATATTAAAACTTAGCAACAGGGAAAAATGTTCCACATGTACAAAGTAGTTTTATAGTATTTTATTTTTATGAAAATGTTTTTTTATATAATTAGTAGTCCTTCTGATCTGACTTAAGTGACTATCTTGACACAAAATTAAGCTAGTTCTGGCTTATGTCACGTAAACAAAAAAGGTTTTAATTAATATATCAAAAAGAAATGAAAATCATGTTAAATGTGTTTCACGGTACTAATGTCCATATAGTTACAGTTAATGTACCTATAAAACATGCAGAACTGCATAGTGTTGTTCAGATGGCCTTGTTTTTTGCACACAGAAAAGTAAAAACTTTGACCCAAATGACTCATCTGAAAGGACAAACATCTTTTTTACACGATGGAGCAATTTTAACAGCTGAAGAATTGTAAAGTAAGTTTTATGATAATATTTTAGGATTTAAAAAATACACTTTTGGTAAGAAAACTCATATTTTAAGTATCATTAATAGCAGTTATAGCATATATAACAAACCAATAAAAAAAACAGAACAATAATTAATTGTAGACTTCAGACTTCATAAGTTCTCTTATTGTAATAAGAGTCCCAGTTCTCTCTGTGAAATATGTGACCATGCTGATACGTTGTTCCAAAGAAGAGCAGCGAACATACCAGTTGATGACGATGACCTAAGTTCACAGTGGCTGTGCCCATCTTTTATATTCAGTCTATGGGGAAAGCTCTTTTTGCTAGTTGTCAAGGTACTTGTGAAAAAAAAACATGTCCATAATTTCCACATTGACATGAAGAACTTGTATAACCGGCAGAAACCTCTGACCACAAAAGCATCCAGCTTTTAGATGAAGTGTTAGCAGTGTTAGCAAGAGAGTGCAGGCTGTTACAGATGCAGATTAACACCCGTGATTTCACAAAGATATGCAATAAATAAAAAAAGGAGGAGATGCAAAAACGAGAGTGGATAACGTGATTTTTTTTTAATCTAAAATGAAAAATGGCATGGGAGGGGCCGCTGTGCACTAACTCACTATGTTTCAGCAAAATAGTTCCCTGAAACTTATTTTGTCCTCATACTAATTCAATTATAAATCCAATATCTTTTCTCCCTAAGCCAAATGTCAAGCTGTGCCTGAGTTATTCCTGACTACGTGCAGAATCAGTTGGTTTTGGCCAGCAAGATGTGAACTGAGGCATGCTGGGATACGACTGGCCCAGCTGTGTTTCTGCATGGAGATTGATAAAGAGATTAGCAACCCCCTATGTCTGACCTAAAACAAGGTCATGCAGGGCAGAAACTGTACTTGAAGCTGCTATCATTACCATCTGCACGTCTTCTCACAGAAGAGAAAACAGAAACCAGTAGCTAAGTGTGTGGAACGACTCCCCTGGAATGAGCGCTGACAAAAACAACATTTACAGTAGAAAAATCAAAAGGCGGCTTTTAAAATGAGTTTCCGAGCTCGCTGTCTTTGTGTGAAAGGAATGCTTTGTTTTGCAGCCGCTCCAAAAGCCTGTTAATAAACCTTTACAGGAAGGGTGGTCAGTGAGCTCAGTTGTCAGAGACCACTTTAATTTCCCCTGAGTCATCACTAGACTATTGTGCTGTGCTGCCTATCACACCATCTCATTAATCATCATAGATATTTGCAGCACATCAGAGGATTTTTGGTCATTGTCTGGATTATTTCTCACTAATCTCTGCCATATTTATGGTACAAATGGGTGACGGGAACCTGGAGTGACTTTAGACTTTTGTGACCTGTTTGTTTTTTGACAACAGAAATAGAATAGGCAAATAAAGGGGAGTGTCCCTCCCAACTCTATGTCCTGATAGGCAGAGGTTCATGTGTTCACCAATGATGAATGTAGATGTCAAAGCCACACACAAAATAAGAACTAAACACTAACTAGGCCCTTTATTAGGTACTCATTGCTAGTACCTGATTGGACCACTTTAGCCTTCAGAACTGCCTTAGTTCTTCATGTCAACAAGGTGCTGAAAACATTACTCAGAGATTTTGGGCCGTATTAACAAGATGATATCATACAGTTGTGAATCTCCCTCTCCTATTGGGTTGAGGTCTGGTGACTCTCATTGCCATGTTCAAGAAACCAGTTTGAGATGATCTGAGCTTTGTGACATGGTACATTATCCTTCTTGAAGCAGCCATCAGAAGATGGATACACTGTGTTCATAAAGGGACAGACATGGTCAGAAATGGTATTCAAACAGGCTGTAGTCTTTAAATGATGCTCAGTTGGTAGTAAGGGGCCAAAGGTGTGGCAAGAATACAACACAGGGCAGGATGAATCCATGCTTTCATGTTATTTACACCAAATTCTGACTCTACGATGTGAATGTCACAGCAGAAATGGACTTGTCAGGCTGCCATGATGAATAAAGAACCCAAGTTTTAACACTTAGTCTAAAAAACATATTGTCGGGACAATAATGATGTTCTCATAAGGTAAAGCCCTGAGTTTGAACGATGAAAGGGGAACCACTTCAGATTGTAATGATACTTCAGGTTTGAGATTTGAAGTATGGAGATAACCGTGGAGCTGAATGTCAACACAAACTCAAAGAAATATTAAATCTGGTAACTTAATGGAATAAGCTACCAGATTATATAAAAATACATAAAAACACTAATTACTTGTTGATTATATCCCCCACTACTGTGTAACAGTGCCATATTTATCTAACCAGTTATGTTACCGTTGAAAGAGAGGGGATAAAAACAAACCCAGGTTTTAGTCTGAGCTGCTTTATCCCAGAAGATCGTGTGCACCATTGGCTGTGATCTCTTGACCTTTACATTCAGCCAATAGTGTGCTGACTCTCTTAATTGTCTGTGTACACATGTGAGGAGCTGAGAAGACAAATGAAGAAGCCACATAATGACCTTCCTTCCCTTCCCCCTTGTTTAAGACTGTGTCACAATGATTGTGTCCTGCTCCTCATTGTTATTCATGAGCTGTCTCGACATGTGTGTGTGTGAGGATGTTTTATTGCTACTCTGCCATTCTGGCTGCAATGACTCTGTGATGAGGCTGTGTAGCCTGTAGTCAAGTTCAAAGAGTAATTTGCCTGAGTGTTATTTCAATGGAGTGGAATGGCTTCTCATCACGCGCATTTTCCCTCCCAATAATGCCAGCGTGGTGAGCTGTGGTGCTGCTGGGCACGTGCGTATACCTCACTGAATCATGATGAGATGCCTGTTTAACACACACGATTATACACACACATGCAAGGTTCAAATGGGCTGACGCTAACACAGATGAGGCACGAGCGCCTAGTTGACGTGTGGTATTGGCGCTGGCAGCCTGCAGTCAGTGCACGGGGTAGTAACGCTGCTCATCCGAGCTCCACTCGAGCTAAGTTCACTGGTGACATTTATGAATCAGATGTGGTGTCAGACTGTCAGTGAGCAAGCTGCCAATAAGCTGCAATACCTTAGTGTTGGGCCACCAGCATCTCTGTTCAATCAAAGGTCAACGCTATAAACATGGCTTGCAGTCGGTCACAGATTAAAGTTCAAAAAAGTTGAACTTCACAGGAAAAAAATAAATAAATACTGGATGCACCTCACAAGCTAATCTTTTAACCAAGTGGAGTCTTTTGTTTCGGAATCAGCTAATTTCACTGACTGATTTCAGCTGCGGGAGCCTGAATGCATCCTTTTCAGAGGAGCCAGTTAACATCAGTGCGTCTGTATCCTTGAAGAAACAAAAAGCAAACTTGTCTGAACTTCTTGCCCCTGGAATCCGCTGTGCGTCTTTGTAGTCTCACAGATTAATCACATAAAGGCCTTGAAGCACTCCTGGATGGTGCATTTGGTTATATAATTCAACTTTATCACAGTCATAAAGACAAAATCAAACCAAAATATATTGCTTGACTATAGCCAGCAAGATAGGAGCATTTTTTAGATTTTTCCTTTTACTGGTAAAAGGAGTCTCTAAACTCTTTGACTGGATTTCACACATAATGGTTTTTTGTCTGGATGCAGAATGCACACTTTCCCAAACAACTGGGGTTCCCAGATGGTTGTCGTCCGGTCTTATAGGCCTGTGTGTCTGGGGCTTTAGGCAATAAAATAACATGGTTAAGGTTAAAATAGTTACTCATGTTACTCTGTAACATGAGCTGAAATTGTTATGCTACGTAATTACCAGTTATCAATATAAACCCTAGGCTATAGTCCCATGTGCTAACACACATCCCTGTGCTAAAGAAGGCCCGGATAGAGCTTTCTTTTAGTGTTTAAGTAAGAACACAAAGCAAAATTGAAAAGCAGTTCAAAGAAACTTTAACGTGATTGTTACAACGCTGCAATGATCACTGCCTTCGTTTCCTGTTGAAGTTCAGGGTCTGGCTGCTGGGCCGGGTGTCGTCATTCACTCAATTTTAACATCACTCTGGGTTCATGGTCTCGACAAGCTGTCCACACAGATGCTTCCAAAGAGTTCTTAACAGTGTAACACATTTGTTTCTGTTGCTGATGCAGTTTACCAGGTAAAGTGGTAAACTTTCCCTTTACCATCGCACTCTTGTTCACCCTTCAAAACTTGTTAACCCCTCCACCATTGTCTACAAACCAAAGTTAGCTTGTAGCACAAGTGAGCATAAAAAAGACATTTGTTTATTTCTATCTGCCTGGCATGCAGATAACTGAAGAACCTTTGTAACACAAGTAACCAAATACATTAAACTGTAATGTGATCACTGAATTTAGCACAGTAACCCCATATATTACTGCGTACTGTAATTACACGGTGATGTGTCCCCTCTACGTCCTCTACGTCTGGATGACATGGATTCAGCAGCATACTTACTGAAAAAAAGTGACAATTCATGTCCACAAACAAAAATAAATGCATTTTTTCTGACTAATTTTTTGTAAATTTAAACAATATTAGCAAAATAGTAAGTAGCAAATAAAGTAAATAAAGTAATTTCCACTCTCCTCAACTTTCTCAGCTATTACTAGTAAAAAATTTACCTTTAAAGCATTATACCACAAATATTCACATGAAACCATCTGGACCATTTATTCCTTTAACGTCACTGGATGCATGTGTGAAAGTGCTGACAGAGAGCAGTGTGACTGCCAGCTGCAGGTTAACACACACAAACAGAAGACCTGTCACTTTGGTTATGCTGCAGAAGCACCAGGACCATGACCAGGAGAGCAATAACGGCACTTCATCCCCGACCATCCAGCCTGTCTGAGCATAAATAATGCTACAATCAGACAGAGAAACAGAGGAATAAAAGAAAATCCAGCGAGGCATTAAGTCAAAAGGAGGAGAGAAAGAGAAGGCAAAGCATGTCTATGAAATCGCATAATTGCGCCGCGGGGAATTTTAATCAATTAGGACCACAGAGCTAATTAAAGGCGGCATTGTGTTTACTGACTCAGAGTGGCAAGCTCAGGGGGAACAAACACTGAAAACACAAACACACACATTTCCTAATGACTCAGATATCCTGGACGCTTGCAGCCGTATGTCATAGGTTTAGCTCTGACTCATCAGAGCATTTTGTCATTTCTGTTTTTCCTCTGAGAGATCAGAAATATGTTTGAAAAACACATGCACATACACCCACACACACACACACACACACACACGCACCTGCCACCGCCCATGGTCAGCTCCATTCATGAGCACAAAGCCCAGTCACGCTTTATCTGTCAGTGTCGAGCTAAGAGAGTTGACCCTCTCGAGCAGCCGGGCGCTGAATGTCTAATGATGTCTGACAGTGTCCAAATGGACTCCCATACAGTTCAGAGAAGGTCATTTACATCATTTAGTGCTACTGATGAGATGAATAATAAATGAATTACTGCCCTGATGGGAGCAGGGGGGGAAAAAAAGAGTTGATTGAGACAGGAAGCTCTGCTGTTGGCCATGAATTAAGGCGATGCAAACAGGTGCTGTGTTTACTGCACGCGCTCGCTGAGGTGCCGCTCTCCAGCTGTAACATTTTCCTGACATCCTCTAGAGTGAAGGTAATTTCATTACCCAGCATCCAAACTCTACATGCTTGACTAGTCGAGGGGAGAAAGGAAATCAATAGACACCATTACCATGGTTCTTATTTGAGGCGTAATGGATATGCGTGTGTTCAGTGTGTGCGTGTGTGGCTGTTTGTCGGCGTGTGCGTGCTGCAGTGTAAAACAAACCTCATTTACTGTTGACTAATGAAGATTTAAGAACCTACTGTTTGTCTTTTTCTGAGCAGCTGTCAAGGGTTGATTATATCTTCACATCATAGAGAAGTCCTCGCTGCAGTGTAATGGCGTCGTCTTATGTTTCACGCCTGCCCCATCCAGCTGAGGGATGGGGGCCAGAGCACAACCCCGTGACCCCGCAAGATGACGGGCAGGGAGAAGGAGGAGGAGGTGTTGAGGGAGGAAGTGGAGGAGTTGAACGGGTCAGTGGAGTGAATAAAATCGCGTCAGGCCACCAGACTCCTCCATCTGCTATCAGAAGTGTCTGTCTGCTCGGTAATTAAAATTAATTACCAAAAATTAACAGCAGGCCAGGTTTAGCTCGGTTACAAGGCCTTTCACACACATCTCAAACCAACACACACACACTAAACATCCAGTAGTGTCCTTTCAGCAGATCTCAGAAAGCTCTCCAGTTATGACACCATCCTAGATAGACATCTTGTCTTCTGCCTCGGTTGCTATCTGCAGGGCTCATCATCACGAGCGCACGTTGCCGCCGTTGTTTTGTTTAGCAGGCTTATCTTGCCCCTGCCACGGCGCCGACAATTTGTCTTTTAATTTTGAGACAACATCACTTTGCATGTGTCATTTCAGAGACAGTGGGAGATTGTCTTTGCCTCTCCTGATGCTAGCAGCCATCGTCGTGTCCCACTGTGATGTATGGATTAGCAAAAAACCATCTTGACAGTCAGCGGCACGGCTGAGAGAGAAAACATGCTCGTATATCCGCTCATCACATGCTGGGCTTTATGTAAAAATAAAAAAAAGACAAACTATAAATAGGGATAAATAACTCACTTATCTTCCAGAAGGTTTCAAGGAAATTACTAATTACAAAATCCTCTTTATTCCACCCCCGCTTTTCTTTCTATTTAGGAGTTTATAATTAGTATTCTATTTCTAAGGATCTGAGGAGATACTGTAGTCTAAACAGCATGGGCACTCAGCAGTCCCCTCATTATTTCGATCCAATTATATGGAAACAATGTGTTTTATTGTCTTCTGTATTATAGCGTACAGTTTAGAAGATTTTTTTTTTTAAACCCACAATGCCCCATTAAAACATCTCCAATAAAAAGTATTTAAAAAGCCTGAATAATTTCCTTAAAAATGACATTGAAAAGTGGTTTAACAAGTTTTACTCATGCAGGACTAATTAGTGCATTATGAAGGGGAGGGGCTATTTTTAGATTCATCTGGAAATATCATAGCTGTTCCTCTTTCTTACTTTGCTTTGTCAAAACATCCGAGTCGTATCATGCAACATGTAGGAGTTTCCTGTTTAAGAAGACCAGAGTTCACTTACATGCACAAATACCCACAACAAAAAAAAACATGCCTACATCACTACATTATCAAAACACACACGGCTGCTCGGAGTCTTCACTCACAAGCTCAGTATCTATCAGTTGTCCCTCGTACAAGACTGAAGGCTACGAGGGACAGAGCTCTGAAACAGTGTACCTGACTCTGTGGAGTCTTTAACAAAACAAACAGTAAAAACCTTTCCGTTTAATCAGGCCGCCTGCTGTTTTTAACACGGGTCTTTGTTGATATTGTGTTGTAACTGATGTTCAGTGCTTAGTGACTGTTATGCCTGTGAAAAGCTCTATATGAATAAACTCTTTTTACTTACATTCTTTGTCAAGACCTTCGAGATGTTTAAAGTCAAGCTTTTCGGGGAGCGCAAGCTGGTAAGAAAAACTGAAGCTAAGTGTCACGGCACTGGGACTGTGGTTTTGTGTTTGTGTTTTGTGGTTGTGGATTAATTTATATTCCTTCATTATTGTTATTCATGGTTTTAATTCTCATTATTATGTTTATGTTATATTCTTTTCTTTGTTCTTAGGCTTTAGATTCCCGTTTCTTTGCCTTCCCCGTGTTCCACATTTCTTGT
The DNA here is from genome assembly GCA_015106755.1 of Etia nguti. Lineage (NCBI taxonomy): Eukaryota > Metazoa > Chordata > Actinopteri > Cichliformes > Cichlidae > Etia > Etia nguti. Next base: position 18,072 of record VUQG01043691.1, read on the forward strand.
TTTGTCTCCATGTTCCCTCTGTCTCCCCAGTCAGTCGTCTCTCTGTGTCAAGTCGGCGTCTTTGTGAATGTCTCTTGTTTCCTGTTTTATTTTGATAGTCCTTGTCCTGTGCGGAGTGTATCTAGTTTTCCTTCCCCTTGTCTCATTATGTCTGATTAGGCCCAGCTGTGTTCCCTCCTGTTTCCCATTCCCTCGTTACTGCCTCGTGTATATAAGTCCTGTGTTTTCCTTTGCCCATTGTCGTGTTGTACATTCTCATTATGTTTCTTCCTTCCATGTTCCAAGTCAACTCCTAGTTTTCAGTTCCTGGTTTATTTTCTTGTGTTTTAGTTTGAGTTTCTTGTTTGTAGTGTCTAGTTTTTGTATTACAGCTGCTCCTGCTTCTGGGTCCAACATCCTGCCTGCCACATAGCACACTATCACACTAAGATGCTGTCTGCTATCATGTGATCCATAATTTCTGGGATCCTATAGCTGTTGACTGAAAGCAGATTGTTATGCTAGCCTAGACTTTCTGTAGACCAATAAGTCCCCAGAAAACACACAATGTGTTGTTCAAAATATTAACATGCTGATTCTGATGATTAAAGTTTTCTCCTGAGCTGTTAGTCCAAGTCAGAGTAGCTTTTCTCTACCTAGCCTGCTGTAAGTTAGGCTAACCATGCCTGGCTCAGATGTTTTGAGTGTTATTAATCTTTTTGATGTATGCTCAATCATCCAGATAAGTAAATCTCCAGCGCTACGTCCAGATGAACAGAATCAACCTTTGGGGATGTTATTAATCTTCTCCTCTAACTCCCAGTCACACAGCAAGTTTAATTACTGATATATCAAAATATTCTTGTTCTGACACTGTATTTACAACATTTATCTACCTTTTATCCAGCACTATGATTCAAGAGCCTACCTTCTCATGTACTGTTCACTGCTCAGCTTACAGTACTGTACCCAGTGCTAACATAGCTCATGTGAGGTGAAGCAGTAAATTAATTTAACAGCTAATTACTTCATTCTGCTAAATGGTGCTATTTACTCAAAGAGTTGTTGTAAACCAATTCAAGCAATAAAAATGTGGAGCATTTAATAACCACCAGCATTTATTTCATCACTTAATTAGAGTGACACTCATCAATCATTCTGATGACTTGAAGTAATTATTACAGTTATTTACAGGATACATCATTAACAGTATTTTGCATAATGAAGTAGAAAGAAAAAATATGTTTAAGAGACAAGGTATGTTAGAGCGGATGAATTAATAAAGGTTGAGGCATACATCTGAATGATTTTATAGACTGCTTGATGAAAATTACTGGGAAAAATTTCTGGTTCAGCCCTTCATCTCTGCAAACTGTCCCCCACATCAAACAAATCCCTCTGGACTGCAGTCTGTTTGG
>VUQG01043692.1:0-11616 GCA_015106755.1 Etia nguti
ACTATCTCTACTTTTAAGATTAGACTTAAAACTTTCCTTTTTGGTAAAGCATATAGTTAGGGCTGGACCAGGTGACCCTGAATCCTCCCTTAGTTATGCTGCAATAGACGTAGGCTGCTGGGGGATTCCCATGATGCATTGAGTTTTTCCTTTCCAGTCACCTTTCTCACTCACTTTGTGTTAATAGACCTCTCTGCATTGAATCATACCTGTTATTAATCTCTGTCTCTCTTCCACAGCATGTCTTTATCCTCTTTTCCTTCTCTCACCCCAACCGGTCGCAGCAGATGGCCGCCCCTCCCTGAGCCTGGTTCTGCCAGAGGTTTCTTCCTGTTAAAAGGGAGTTTTTCCTTCCCACTGTCACCAAAGTCCTTGCTCATAGGGGGTCATATGATTGTTGGGTTTTCTCTGTATCGATTATTGTACAATCTACTATACAATATAAAGCGCCTTGAGGCGACTGTTGTTGTGATTTGGCGCTATATAAATTAAATTGAATTGAATTGAATTAGTAGTAGTATTATATTATTGCACAGATGACATTCGCAGTGCCTCGTTTTACCCTCACATTATTATGTGAGGTCTTTTACAGAAGTACAGTGTACAAGACTCGGCTGGTGACCCACTTCACATCTCCTTGCTAAACATTGGAGAATCATGCAAAGACTTTGATGTGACAGATCGACTTCTAACAGCAACCATGGGCATCAGTGACAAGAAGACCCGTGTTGAGACAGCGTTGGTGAGTGTGCTCTCTTACCAGCAGCCCAGATTACCCACAAAGTCTGTAAACATTTACCAAAATCCTCCTCTTTACCAGTCACTGCCTCTCAGTGAGTACAGGCTGGACCCCACAGAGTGTTCATGTCTGCAGTAAGGAGGAACTCTTCCACCTCAAAAGCTTAATGGTCACAGAGGACATGGCACATAAGATTGACGCAGCAACAGGAGAACAGGCGGCCGACCAGGAGTAGGATCAGCTACGGAAGCCAAGGATCACATCTTCACATTTCAGAGAGGTTTGTTATGTGAGGGGAGAAACTGTGCAAGAGAATCCTCAAAGGAACGAGACAGACTGCAGACGTGAGCAGAGGGGCAGACATGGAGTTTGAGGCAGCTAGAGAAAACTGCAAATTGAAAAACTTTAACTACATGCCTCATGGCCTCGTTGTCCACCCTGACGCTCCCTGGCTTGGTGCCTCACCTGATCTTTGATCCATCTGCACAGCCACCATTTGGACTGGTTGAGATAAAGTGGCCTAATGTGAAGAACTATGTTCACTGCAGATACCTTCAAATGCAGCATGGCACCCTGCCTCTCTGTACAATACACTCATACATTCTATGTTGACACAAAGTTAACAGCAGCATCTCAGAGACGATGGACCAGTGTTACTTTCATGTTCACAAGCTGACGCATTTCTGTCTTTAAAAGAATTTGATTTCTATTCTTTGGTCTTAAAAGTAACAGGTGATTTAAAGATGCCAAGTTAAATGTTCAGTATGTTGGTCACACCACACATGTACACACTACAGTTTCTCCTTCTCATCTAATGCTGTGTTGATGGTAAATCAACTGGGTGCTTGGTTGCGTACTTAGCTGTGCATATGATGAAATAAGCATATTTTTCTGCTAAGTTACTACATTTTTGCTAAGTTGTTATGCTTCTGCAAAGTTAATACAATTTTAGCAACTTTTCAAATATTGACTTCAGCGTCTTCATCTTTTTTCAGTATGCAGTTTCAGCCGTACAGCATTCACACAGCATTTTCGCAGGAAATGCAAATTTTTCTAGTTTCAGCTGCTTTTGTGTCTAGTAAATTTCGCGGTTTTAGTTTTGATGTACCCATAGATTGGCACATCAAGACACACATATACTATGTTACTTCAGACAATATGCAGGGCAACCTGTTCAGCTGTCACCGGCTATTCATCTTTTATCTGAGTACAGTCCCATATATTTATCGGTTAATGACACCAATTGGCTCTGGGGCATGCTATAGGATCCTTTATATCAAAATGTGTCATAATTATTGTTTCCATTGGTTTAAAATATCTCCCTTGGTTATTTTAGCATTAAACAACTATTATTTTACAGTTTGGCGTTATCTCTTCTGTAACTCAAAAGAACAAAGAAATTCAAATTAGTTTTTTAATTAATAGCTGTATTTCACTATTGTAACATATTTATTGGAGCTTTATTGTCATTATTATTATTATTAGTAGTAGAAGAAGTAGAAGTAGTAGAAAAATAGTTAGTAGTGGTAATAGTAGTAGCTGTTAGTAGTAGTTAAAGGTGGGAATTGAGAACTGGTTCCCAGTAGTCCAGTTCCTTGAAATTGTCCAGGAGAAGGAGGTGGTGCAAAGTTTTCTACACCATCACAACTATATCTGTTGGTGTGTGGTTGTGTTTTGTTGAGCTTCTGGTTTCCAAAGCGATGTACAGGTCAAGCTGAGCGACAAAGTCAGGTGTGCTGTGGAAGTGAGTGGAGGGTTGTTCAATCTGCCCAGCTGTTTGGTGTTACCTCTCCTGCATTTGCGCAAGGCAGTAGAACTGGATATCTATTACTGATGCTGACAGGGTGATGTATTAGAAACAAATGAGAAACAATGAGAAACCTACAGAGAGCTAATTCCAAAAATGGTGCGGCAAGGAAATGCCTTTCTGCAGCGACTTAAAATGGTACTCTATGGTATGGTATTTTGTATGGCCCCCCACCTGGTGGCATCAGATGGACCAAAACATAATGTTAACTAATCTTAAGTGACCAGATCAATAACCCAGAAGTTTATCTGACTGGATACTATACTGATTAAAAAGTGTTTCTTTAATCATTTGAGCAGTGGGTGACAGCTCTTTTGACAGTGGCTATGTGTGGAATTACAGGCAAAGTGTTTGAAAATGCACAAAACCTTCATTTGCAAATATAGTAGAATAGTTTTTTGAGGTATAGATTGAATACAGTAGTTTTTTTTCATCTAGAACTTAATGGGTTGTTGAATGTTTTCCAGGGTATCTACAGACAGTCCACTTATTGTTAATTTTTAAAGCATTCTTGGCAGTTTGTATAAAATTCTGGAATATTAAAGGTATTTGACTGTGTTATATGTCGACAGGTTAGTTTTTAATGATTTTTAATTTGATTAATATTATAACTTAAGACCTTTAGGGTGATGAGGCCCAAGCAAGATGTCTTCATAGCACAGTCCTATTAAAAGTGGTCCTTAGAAAGACAGCACTACAGACAAACACAAAGCAAACAGATGATGTTCAGACTCACTGGCAATTAGATGTGAATACCGCATTCAAATGCCCATGTAAAGTGAAAATCTAATGCATCTAAATTATTATTGTAATCAAATGATGAAATCAATTTGCCAATGTTTGTGTTTTGGTTGTGTAATCTCTGCACAGATGTTCATCCATGCAACAGATGATATGAAACTAAACTGATGCAAAGAACATTTGTCATACTTGTATCATCTGTTGACCATTAATGTCTTTATTAGTGAAATAAAACCATAAGCTGCATTGCCATGGCTTTTCCTGTCTTCTGTCACCATGTAGCTCCAGGGGGGTGCTTTTTTCCCCCCTTTTTTTTGCAATTTCATTCATGGTTTAAAATCAGTGTATAAACATGAAATTTAGTGAAAGCATTCAGGCTCCCTGTCAGTGGAATTGGCATTTCAGATATTCCCACTTGGATGCTTTCTTTTTGGTTTCTAACTGGAATTTCTCAAAAATATGTTTTGGTTTTTTTCACTAATGCCCCTGATTAGTTATTTCAGAAGTTGTGACTCTTTTATGTTTTATAAAGAAGTATCCAACAGATGAATTTTTAATTCAGCGTGCCTTGTTTTTTGTCCTAATTCTCTGAACTGAGAAAAAAAAAAAAATTCCCCTCTCGCCGCTGCGGGCGGTCTATCCTTCAAGCTCTGGTCCTCTACCAGAGGCCTGGGAGCTTGAGGGTCCTGCACAGTATCTTAGCTGTTCCAAGGACTGCTCTCCTTTGAACAGAGATCTCCGATGTTGTTCCTGGGATCTGCTGGAGCCACTCGCCTAGCTTGGGAGTCACCTCACCTAGTGCTCCGATTACCACTGGGACCACTGTTATCTTCACCCCCCACATCTTCTCGAGCTCTTGTCTGAGCCCTTGGTATTTCTCAAGCTTCTCCTGTTCCTTCTTCCTGATGTTGCTGTCATTCGGTATCGCTACATCTATCACTACGGCTGTCTTCTTCTGCTTGTCTACCACCACTATGTCCGGTTGGTTAGCCACCACCATTTTGTCTGTCTGTATCTGCAAGTCCCACAGGATCTTAGCTCGGTCATTCTCCATCACCCATTTTGACCTCAGGACTTTCAGGCCATACTCGGCACAGATGTTTCTGTATACTATGCCGGCCACTTGGTTATGGTGTTCCATGTATCCCCTGCCTGCTAGCATTCTGAACGCTGTTGTTATGTGCTGGATTTTCTCAGGAGCATCTTTACACAGCCTGCACCTGGGATATTGCTTGGTGTGATAGACCCCAGCCTCTATGGATCTTGTGCTAAGAGCTTGTTCTTGTGCTGCCATGATTAGTCACTCTGTGCTGTCTTTCAGTCCAACTTTGTCGAGCCATTGGTAGGATTTGATGAATGAACGAGCCTTTATTTGTCACTTGCCTGGAGTGAAATTGGACCCTTTCTGACCATACATACATTACACAAACATCACATTGGGGAAACAGGTCAGAATAGGTAGCTTTGGAAAACAATGAAATGCAGAATACATGAGGGAAGAGGAGGACAAAAAAGAACTCCACTTAGACTGAGGTCCTAGAGGAGAACAGCTTGAGAACAGAGAAAAAAACACCTCAGAGCACATGAATCTTCACACCTTACAACATAAAGGAAGTGCATCGGATGCGTTTGGAGGTGGGGAGGAGGGTGATTGTATATCTGTGTCTGAGTATCAACTGAAGAGAAAGTGTCCTTTCACACAGTTTTTAAGCAAAAGTCAACAGTCCTCCAGCTGACACAGGTAACCTTGAAGGATGTGGGCAGAGAGTCAAAACACAGTCTCGTAATCAGGAAAAGAATTTGTTGTGCCATCTGGCTTCAGCCTTGAGGCCTTCCAGATGGCGACGGGGTGGCCGAAAGAGTTGATAGTTTTTTGGTGCGAACTGACTGCATGTAAGGTTGCAGTTGATCTCATGTCCATCACTGGATGTCAGCCATTTCTTCTATCTGCCAGTGGTACATACCGTGCATGGGCCTGTCCTTCCATGATGGTTCCTTCTTTGTCCTCTTTCTTGGGTTTCTGCTGCTGAGGTATTCACTGAGCACGTGGTCAGTTGGGGCCATCTTCCTGATGTATTTGTGGATGTTCGTTGTCTCATCCTGGACTGTGGTGCTGACACTCACTAGTCCCCGGCCCCTTCCTTCCGCTTAGCATACAGCCTCAGGGTGCTGGACTTGAGGTGAAACCCTCCATGAATGGCCAGGAGCTTCCTGGTCTTGATGTCAATGGCTTCTATCTTATTCTTTAGCCAGCTTTTTATCCCAGCAGCGTACAGCACAGCTTAGGTTTTGAAAGCCTGGACCTTGTTCTTACCATTCAGCTGACTCCTCTGCAGGTACTTGGTGGTTGCAAATCGCCTAGTGGCCTCTTCATGGTTCCCATTCGCCTGTGGGATCCCCAAGTACTTGTAGCTGTCCTCTATGTCTGCAATGTTGCCTTCTGGTAGTTCGATCCCCTCAGTTCTGACTACCTTCCCTCTCTTTGTTATCATCTGACTAGACTTTGCCAGTCTGAATGTCATTACGATGTCATTGCTGTATATTGTGGTGGTGTGGATCAGTGAATCAATGTCTAGTTCACTCTTGGCATACAGCCTGGTGTCATCCATGTACAGGAGGTGGATGACAACTGCTCCATTCCATAGTCAGTGTCCGTAGCCAGTCTTCTTGATGATCCCACTGAGGGGGTTCAGGCCTATGCAGAACAGCACTGGGGACAGAGCATCTCCTTGGCAGATCCCGCACTTGATGGTGACTTGTGCTATGGGCTTGAAGTTGGCCTCTAGTGTTGTACACCACACCCCCATTGAGTTCTTGATGAAGGCTCCTAGTGTCCTGTTGATTTTGTACAGTTCTAGGTATTCCAGGATCCAGGTGTGGGGCATCGAGTCATAGGCCTTCTTGTAGTCAATCCAGGCAGTGCACAGGTTGGTCAGCCTAGTCTTGCAGTCTCAGCTGACTGCTTGGTCTACCAGTAGTTGGTGTTTTGTGCCTCTGGTATTCTTGCCAATTCCTTTCTGTACCCGCTGATGTATTGAGCCATGTGCCTATTCATCTTAGCCGCTATGATCCTGACAGGAGCTTCCATGTGGTACTGAGGCAGGTTATTGGCCGGTAGTTGGGACCGGTCCCTTCTGGTGGACCTTGAGTGGACTGTCCGGCATTCGGTTAGCCATTCCGGGTGTCTCTCATCGACTAGCAGCTGGTTCATTTGTGCTGCCAGACGCTGACAGAGTGGAGTCAGCTTTTTCAGCCAGTAGGTGTGAACCATGTCAGGGCCTGGCGCTGTCCAACTTTTCATACTTGAGACTAAGGGTGGGTGGAATAAATAGTATACGGTAGAAACGATATGAATTTGGCCAACGGTAGAGATTTTGACTATACCGCTCTACCGAAATAGCGCATGTTGATGGTGTCATCAAGCTGCGCCTGTTTTGGTCGAAAGCATCGCAGCGTCTGCAAGCAATATCATCTGCAAATTATCCCGGGCGACAGTAATAGCGAAGAGACGAAGCAAGTTTTGGAATATGAGGAAAGCCAAAAACTGCGCTTCCTCAAATTTTGTACCATTGATTCATTAATGTTGAATTCTCTCGCAGCTGCTCTATTCCCATGGTGTTGCAGTATATTAATGACTAACCTCGTATTGTGGATGGATTATCTCAGTTGTTCTCCTGACTGAAGTTTGGTCCATTTACACTATCCTGCCATGTGATTGCATTTGTCCTTAACCATCGGGAACCCTCACGTTAACTTTTATCGAGTGGAAGAAAGTTAGCGTTCATCCTCCAGCTTCACTGTGTTTATGTTATGCTAGCATAGCTGTGTCGCTAGCGATCATGTAGCACATCAATATATACCAGCTAGTCCAACTTCAGTAACCCTACAAAAATCACTGCTGTTTAGTTTGCTGTCTGCATTTATGTTGGAAGTGATAGCAGAGCTGTACGTTAATTTTTTCAGGAATCTCTCAGTCAGAACATGGTATATAATTTTCAGGTGGAAACTAGCAAGCTAACTTCCTGCTAACTTCTAACTCTGTTAAATGTAATAAATTCTGCTTTCGTGGATGCCTGGATGTTAAACTTAATTGTTACACCTGGTAAAGCAGCAACGCTGATCATTTTATTAAAGATGAAAGAATTTAGACAGTTTTTAACTCTCAGTGATGCCGCAGTGTTCATTTGACTTTGGGACTGGAAGCGGACAGAGGTTTGGACCCAGAGTACTCTACGAGGCTCCTGACTACGGTAGCCGTAATGCTCTGACAATCCATCAAGCGGTGAGGCTTCGTAGTTTACCAAAGTCGTACTAAAACATTTTTTGACAGATTTTTGAGTGCCGTGTACCACATGAAATCGGTTCGAGGTCAACCAGAATTCATACATAAGGCGCACCGGATTATAAGGCGCACTGTCGATTTTTGAGAAAATTAAAGGAGTGTTTAAGTGTGCTTTATAGTGCGGAAAATACGGTATACAGAAGAAAAGAATATATCGTGATATATATCGTTACCACACATGCTTCAAATTATACCACAATATGGATTTTAGGCCATATCGCCCAGCCCTACTTGAGACCCTTTCTTGGATGTCTGCCACTGTGATGGTTACTGGACCCTGTTCAGGGAGGTTGCTGTGGTCTGTTCTTAGATCCGCTAGCCACTGAGCATTGATGTTATGTGTTACATCCTTCTCCCATATGCTCTTCCAGTATTGTTCCGTCTCCAGCCTTGGTGCTGCTGTTCTCATATTGTTCCCCTGCCACTGAGAGTACACCTTGGCTGGTTCTGTGGAGAACAGCTGGTTTATTCTCCTGCCTTTGATCTCTCTCTGGTGTATCTCTTCAAGCGGCTGGCCAAGGTTGTGAGTCTTTGCTTGGCAGTTTCCAAGGCCTCTGGTATGGACAGCTTGCTGTACTTCTTAGGCACCTTCTTTGTCACACCTTTCTGCAGCTCTGATAGTTGGCTAACCTCCCTCCGTGCTATCTTGATCTTGGCCTCTAGTCTCCTTTTCCATGGAGGGTACTGTGGCTGTTCAACTTGTAGCCAAGCATCTCACTGATCACTGCTGCCGTGGTGTAGATCAGCTGGTTAGTCTCAGTAATGGTGGCAGTAGGTATCGTCCGTAGTGCTGCATTCACATCATCTAGTAGATCTTCTGAGGGTACTTCATGTAGTCTTGGTAACCAGCTACGAAGGATCCAGGTTTCAAGCTTCACCATGATCCTGTCTTTCAGGTCACTTCCTCTTGCACTCAATGATCCTTCTTCTATCACACTTGGGGCTTGGTACCTAATTTCAGGTGGGGGTGATAATATCTTCCCCATGACCTATTGTCCTGGCTCCCCCTTTCCGTAGCATGTGTGCTGTACCTCATCAATCTCTACCCGCGAGAGCAGTCCCTTCTCCTGAATGTTGGAACACTGAGCCACTAGTTGTTTCTTCTTTTGGTTAGCATGGGGTGTCTAGCCCAGGATCCTTACTGGATACAGACGCCCCTTTATTTATCCATGCGAAATGAAACGTACAACAAATAGGACAGATAATAGGGTACCAGCTTAAGGAAAGATTTATAGATAAAAACCTACAAATAGGAAAGTCTGTGGATATACACAGGTGGCCATTTGGCAGTAGGATACAGAGAACAGTGATGTACATGATTTCCACAGCCAGTAATAAAATGTAAAGCACAGTGATGGAAAGTATCCAACCTTTTTAGTATCCAATAAAGGTAAAAAAGTTTTGTTTTTTTTAAAAAGAAAAAGAATTAATCAAGTGTTTCCTCACTTGGAGACAGAGACAAGATTAAATTTCTAAAAAAGTAACTTAGTTTTAGTTTAAACTTGGACACAAGCCTTTCAATGTGAGTTTTAAATGAAAAAGTCTGATCTGTAATCTATAATCTGATCTATAATGATACCTTGATACTTACATGATTTTACCATTTCAATTAGGAGTGAAACTGAAATGTAGGTAACATTCTTTGCAATTCAAGAATAACATGAACTTCGATTTCTCTGCACCAACACCAACTTATATTAAGTTAAATAAAATTGAATGAGATCAAAGGCAGACTGCAGAAATTCAAGGGTTTGTGTTACTGAAGGAGATGAACAATAGATAATTGTATCATATGCCTAAAGATGGAAGGCAGCATTTGAGAAATTATCACAAAGGCTAATTATATAGAGACAAAAGATCAATGGTCCTAATATGAAGACCTGAGGAACTCCTTTGAATACTGGAAGAAAAGTGGTAGAAGACCCAGCAACGTGGACACTTGTTCTAGCTGACAAGTAATTTGATAAAAGACTTGATAACATTGATTGAAATCAACATTATTTAGTCTGTTTTCATAAAATGGCATGGTCAACTGTGTAAAAAGCCTTCGACAAGTCAAGTAAAAGAGCACCACAGTAGTTCTTGCAGTCCATTGTGTCAATTATGTCATTCACCACTTTAATAGTAGCAGTTATTGTACTGTGTTCTTTTTTGAATCCTGACTGATACAGTGGACTCTGTTCCAATGTAAAGTTGCCTTTGGTAAGAGAGTGGGCAATTATATACGACCTCTTACCTGATGAGGTGCAGTGGAACAACTTTATCATCCACCAGGGAGAACCCCAACGTACAAGCAGTGAATTGTTATTTAGTATTTTTAAACAACAAGAACAAAAAAAAAAGAACAACAACAACAGCTATGATAGGTTTAATGTTGAAACCAGGGTAGCTGGTCATGACTGACTTCACACTCCACAATGCAATCATGAATAAATGCTTCATGTCTTTTTGAGAATTGAATATTACAGAAGTTTAAAAAAAAATGAATAAATAAAAAAATAAGTAAGCACATTCATATGCAACCTGGGAAGTTGCAGATCACAGATCAAGTTTTATTTCTTTTGCTCTATTATGCCACAACAATATTCAAGTATCCACAACAGTCCACTGACACGAAGTTTATAGTCATGGGCCACTAGCCAGAAATGACAGTACTGAGACAAAATGTCCAATGGTAAGTTGTCAGATAAGCTTGGTTAACAATATGTATGGGGTAATCACAATAAAAAATAAAATAAAATAAAGTAGCTGAACATCCCTTACCTAAAGTAGAACAATAATTCTTTGCTTTCTGTAAAATCAAACACATACTGTAGCAACCCACACTGTTTCTCCAACATGTGCACTAAAAAAAAGAAGAAAAAACTTAGCTAAAGCTATGTGTGTGCCTATGAGTTGAATAATGCTGCACAGAGTTCAGTTAGAGGTAAAGATAGACTCTACATGAAAGGGAAGTACTATCCTCTGGACAGAGGAAAGAGAACGAGACTTGCTGGTTGAATGAAGAGGTACAGGAATGTATTGAAAAGAAGAGGTGAGCAAAGAAAATGTGGAATAGTCAATTCAATTCAAGAAGAAGAAAAAAATGGTAAATGGTGCCTCAAGGTTGAATCGTACTGTGTTTTTGGATATCACCACCACAATGCTAAATCATTTGATGATGACAGAAACGTGTCAGAAACTATTGGCACCATTTCTCTGGTTCATTACAAAACATATAGTTGCATTATGGTTTTTCTGTAATTCAGTACTTGTATATTTATAATTCACTCCCACAGTTGGTTCAATATTTTACTAATCCTGCAAATAATAATGGCGACTGGGTAACAACTGGTTTGCATAACAAAATTATAAATCACATAAATGAAATGTCATTTGTCTAAGTTCTATGTACATTCTTACTACATTAATGCTGCTTTACCTAAATGAACACCTGTTTGTTTGGTTGTTTTTTTTTCTGTACAGGACATTTGAATCTTCCCAAATGTAATGGATTGAAAGAATGAAGAAAAGCTTTTTATATGGAAATGAGCTGAATCCATGAAGAAAGAGTGGTCAGTTGTTGTGAACAGTAGTAACTGAGTTTGGAGAAAAGGACACTACTAACAAGGTAGGTGATGTCTAATAAATAAAAATTAAAAATTAAAATATCCTCCTTTACATAAATACTTTTTTTTTTTTACTTTGGTAACTTTGGTTTATTCAAGCAACAAATGCAAATGATTTAATTACATTTCCTTTGTTAAAGTGGTAAAGTTATATTTGCTTACCTTTTTTATATCATCTACTGCCTCTATTTTGTCTCTTCTGTTTACGTATTTTCCTGCACACACCATTTGAACTAGGGATTCAAAAGAATTAACAAAGACAAATAAATAAATTGGTAAAGTGGTAGCAATAAAGAGAGCAAAAGTTCTGTTAATTATTATTATTATCTATTTAATGCAAAAAAAAAAAAAAAAAAAAAAAAAAAGAAAAAAATTTTTA
>VUQG01043692.1:11636-26709 GCA_015106755.1 Etia nguti
TAAAAAAAAAAAAAAAAAAAAAAAAAAAAAAAATATAAAAAAAAAAAATAAAATTTATTAAAAAAAAAAAAAAAAAAAAAAAAAATCAGTTGTCAGCTATTTTGATTGCTTTTGCATTGTGAAAAGACATCCAGACAATGTCCACTCCATGTACACATACTAAAATTACAAGAAGCATAAGCAACACATCTATACTATCTACGTGTGTCCAAATTTAACTGGTCTCATTTATGTCATGGTAAACAATACTCGATAAGGTTTGGAATAATTATAAACTATTATGAAGCTTATAAAGTGGGATTAATGTGGGTTTATAGCAGGTGGATGAATTATAAGTTCTGATGTAACAATGCAGCACACAAAAATGATAAATAAGTCACATAATAGTTTCTATTGTGAGCTCCAGTAGATTACTGTTGTACTGTTATAGTTTCTCTATTAGGTTGTCAATACAGCTACAAGCAGGAATTTACTCTTATAAGGGAACAGTGAGTCAGTTGAAGGTTAATTTAATAGTTTATGACACTGAACTCACCTGTTTTTTGTCAAAGCTTTTATACAGAACCACCTGGAGGGACATGCAAAGCGTGAATTGATTTGTCATGTTAGAATTTGTTGACAAAAACTAACAAAGGAAGAAAATGATACAAAATGAAACACTGGTTAGTTCCAGTCTTCACCACTGTGGCACCTTTCACAGACTGAGTTACTGTACAATTACAACAAAACCTGAACAACAGCTATCCCTCATCTTAACTTTGTGTTAATCTCACTTTTCCTCCTTTCTCTTTGTCTACTCCTCATGTTTCCTTATTTGTCCCTCTAACAGCAGATATGTCCGTTAACACTTCGTCCGCCTACAACAATGTTCTGGATGACAACTGCTCGACAGTTGATTTTTATATAAACATTGGCTTTGATTTATTGAAAGTCATTCTCATCGCCCCTCTCTGCACCTTGGTCCTCCGCCTGGGTTACCAACGATGGAGGCAGCAGCGCTCCTTTAAAGCAGCAAGTCACGCCGACATCATCACTTATCACATGGTTGTCATCGAGCCGATCTGGATCTTGGGGGGTTTCTGCTATTTGTATGGCATATACACTAATCACTCATTAATGAAAACAGTAGGACTAAATACCCGTTACACCACTTTCTATGCAGAGATATTCTTACACATCCTGACCTGTGTAGAGCGTTACCTGGCTGTTGTTCACCCCATCACCTACATGAGTCTAAGAAATGCCCGTGGGGTCATGATGAGAAACATCAGCATTGGCTGTGCTTGGCTGCTGAGCTTTGGAATGATCTTAGTTAGAGTTCTATATATGCCTAATAACATCACCATCCAGCAATGTGTTTTGGTCATTTCAATAATAATCATATCTTCCTGCAGCCTCTCTGTTCTTTATGTTTTGATTTGCTCAGGGCCAGGAGAGAGAGTCAGAGAAAAGGAGTTGGTCAACCAAACAAAGCAGAGAGCTTTCTACACCATCACAGCTATATTAGGCATGTTCTGGTTGTGGCTTGTAGGGCTACTTGTTAACATTACAGTGAGCCAATATCCTCAGCTGAATAGCAATATCAAGTGTGTGCTAGATATGTTTCTAAGCCTGTTCAACTTGCCAGGTCATTTGATTTTGCCTCTCCTTTATCTACAAAGGGCAGGAAAACTCACATGTTGCTTTTATAAAAATAAGTGAACATGAGGGTTAATTTGAGGATAATAGATTTGCATATGCACTACTATAGTCTTACATATTTTATAAATTGCATTTAGGATGAGAAGATTTGTTATCTGCTCTATACCAGCACTCGCAACAGTAGCATCTGGATTTTTCCACTTTATATTTTGTTTTGTTTGTCTCAAAATAACTTTATTGCAATATTATATTTATAGCTATTTGAACAACTACTGCAGAGCTGCATATGGATAGATCTGAATTTACAGGTTTGCTAGGAAAAAGTGGCACCTTACTCAATCATTCTATCAGTGAGATCAGTCATTTCTATGTAAAGAACTTGAAACTTAATTTATTTGAAAGTCAAAGGACGTTAGAAAGTTTAGAAAAAGAACCTACTAACCTCAGCAAACGGCTGGCTCGCAACACAGGAAAGAATTCAAGACAAACTCTACATAAAGACAAAGCCTAACACTGACACAGTATAGTATTTGGATATGCAATTTTATGTAATGAAACTTGTCTGACCAAACAGGAAACATGTTGACATCAACAGGCCATTTGAGTGACAGGGGGATCATTTACTTTTTGGAATCAAATTTGACCATCATTACTTAACATGCATGCAAACACTAGCATTGCAAGATATCTGATGTGGCAAAGTACTGTCTTGAGTTGTGTAGCACAGCGGTCCCCAACCTTTTTTGTGCCACGGACCGGTGTATGTCTGTCAATATTTTCAGAGACTGGCCTTTAAGGTGTCGCAGATAAATGAAACAAAATAAAACCAGTACCGGTACCAAAAAACAGAACATTTATTCATAACACACAGGAAAAGACCCAGGAAAACCGAGTTAATGATAAAAAAATTACGATTAAAAACCCTGAAAACCATAAATTTCACACCCAAGCCTCAACTCTTGGACTGCTAACTCAGTTTATGTTGGCCTGCTCCAACGTTCCAAGTGGGAATTGTGATTTGATGGGGCATTCTACATGATTAGCAGTAATCATTGGCTAGGAAAATTGATTGATGATATTATTGTGTCTGTTTAGGGTTGGGCCTGGGGGCTAAGTAAATTAGTTAAAAACTCTAATTTTAATTGATTTGGCTTATCTCTGTCTAAGACCCAACTTTATTTGAATCTAGCACTGTAGATAGATCTAGGTGTACAGGAGATTTTTCATAGCAGCATTTATCCTGAATCACAAGAAGATTTGAATACTGTAATTAAATAGTGTCTGTGTTATGGGTACTGTGCTGTAATGTGTAGTATAATAAATTGTTGTAATTACATTCTGGAGAAATAAATGTGATTGCATGTATGATTAACTGAACAAAAGAAGATGAATATTGTAAACAGTCTGTCTGCTGTTATCACATGAAATATGCCTTTTAAATAAACTTGGTTTTATCGCGTGAAACTTGGTGATTAAACACACCTTTTTCTGTCCCGTGCCAGCAAGAGAGCAAAAATTTGCCTGCTGAAATTTACCGTGAAAATATCCAAAAATCTTGCAAGTTTTGCATGAACTCATCCCTGATCATCACATGTTCTGCAAATAAGGGCATGTCATAAATTCAAATAAAGTGCAAGTCCAAGCCACTCAGTAAGTTCTCAGAGTCAGGAGAAAAGACATCAGAGAAATTTTCAGATACTTTTAAACATTTTTTATATTTTTTGTTTAATTAACAAAACTCACTCATTCCTACCAAAAAGTGGTTAGTATAATGACGTGATAAGCAAGATGTAAGTATAATTCAGTGATACTGCTTCCAGTATAATTGTGTAATACATGTTGTTTAGTTTAAGAGTTCACTTTCCTCAAGAAGTGGCTCCTTAATGACAATACTGCGATTCATACACAGATCAACTACACTGATAAAATGCATTACTTGATGGCATTAAAAGACCATAATTTAAGCCAAGCAACACTGTGCTTTTTGTGAACTAGCTAATTTATTGCACGATTGTTGTGCTCATTCTTGTGCAATGTAATAAACTTTTATGTGTAAATTAGATTTAAATTAAAATGAATTTTTTTTGGAACACAATGAAATAACATTCACTAATTTTACAACATAAAATGTTACTTATATTAATGGTTTTCATGGATCACTGCAAATCAGTATTTGGTTGGATAATATGAAGGTAAAACAAACACAACATCTATACAACAAGTAACTATAACACAAACTCAAAAAAAAAAGCTGTTATCATAGATAATTTTTAGCCATCGAGCGTTTCACCTCTGGATGTCTTGAGTTTTGACGCAACATTTTGCTTTTCGTACTTTGACTTCTTTTTTTCTTATAGTTGGTTTTTTTTTGTTTTTTGTTTTTTAGTGTTGTTACTATTAAGGATATCAAATGATTGGTTTCCTTATATTTAAGTTTTCAGGATTATTAGGGGTAGTTATCTAAAATATACCAACCCCTAACTTAGATTCCTAACCTGTCCTTTTTTATCAGCTATTGTATAAACTTAATGAGATTTAAAAATGTAACTGAACTAATGTGTGGTTGCTTTTTTTGGTTTTCGTTCTTTTGTTTTTAAATACAGTGCCATGATATATTGTTGGATTTCTTGTATGCTGCAGTTGCTTAAATTTACTGTACATGACTAAAATGTAATATATCCTAGATGTGTTTGTCTCTTTTCTCTTGTTTTTGTTCACACACTTGCTCTCTTATTACTTTTATCTCCTAAGACTTTCAACATATACAGCGGAAATGTTTTCCAACTCCTCCAATGTCACCTCCAACAACCTTCTGATCTACAACTGCACCACAGTCACCTTATACATAAACACTTCTTTCTTTGCATTGAGAATCCTCCTTGTCCTCCCTCTCTCCAGCCTTGTCCTTTATCTTGGTCGCCAACAATGGCAGCAGAAGCGCTCCTTCAACACAGCAAGCCACTCTGACATCTTCACCTACCACGTGGCTGTCATGGAGCTGATTTGGGTTTTGGGGACTTTAATCCAGTATGGTGGCATATACACTTCTCAGACAGTGATTCAAACAGTGGGGTATTTTGCTTGTATGTTTACTTACAATGGAGAGATTATTTTACATGTCCTGACCTGTGTAGACTGTTACTTGGCTGTTGTTCACCCCATCATTTACCTGGGATTAAGAAATGTCCATGGGGCCAGGATCAGAAACATTACCACTGGTTGTGCTTGGCTTCTTTGTTTTGGACTTGCAGCTATATATACAGTTAACAATAGCATCATAATGTTGTTTTGCTTTTTAGTTTTGTGTTTAGTACTTATATCTTTCTGCAGTCTCTCTGTACTCTGTGTTCTGATTCGCCCAGGGCCAGGGCAACAACATGGAGAAAAGGAGAAGCATAACCAGTCAAACCTGAAAGCTTTTTACAACATTACAGCTATCACCTGTGTTGTTTGGTTGTGGTTTCTGGGGCTCCTTGGTTATATAGCTATGAACAACTTACCTTTGCTAAGCAGCACTGTGAAGTGTGCAGTGCAAATGAGTACAGTCTGGTTTAATCTGCCCAGCAGTTTGGTGTTACCTCTGCTGTATCTGCACAAGGCAGTAAAACTCTCATGTTGCTTGTATAACAATGAATAAAGGAGTAAAGGTCTTAATGAGTATATCAGAACGGCATCTACCATTTATTTTTGGTTCTTTTACAAAAAAAACAATGATTATTTTATTTTTTAATATCACATTTTCAGTTGAAGGCAAAAAATAATTGAAAATAGGAATTAACAGTGGTGAATGAGTAATTGTACCACTTTGAAAATTTGTACTAAATCACAATTAATTAACAAGAGAAGGTTAAACTAGTTAATGTGTCAGTCTCTTTTTTCACATCCCCCTTCCTCCTCCTTATATTTGGGGATATTGTCCCATACTTGTTTAATGTTGAATTTGAGCTGCTTGATAGTCCTGGGTGTCATAGTTCTCTTTACATGATGCGCCAAATGTTTTCAGTTGGTATTTGGTCTGGACTACAGGCAGGACTGTCCAGCACCCAAATTCTTCTCCTGTGATGCCAAGCTAATATATATGGCAGTATACAGTTTAGGCATTATCTGGGAGCATATGATGCTCTAAAATCTATAAGGATCCTTCAGCACTGATGGTGCCTTTCCAGATGTCCAAGATGTAGATTCTATGTATTCCCATACCTTTAGTGTTTTTTGAGTACTGATAACAAGTTGCATGGTCTGTTTTTTAAGGTGTGCTGTTTATACCCAGTCATTACCTGCAAAATGTTCCACTAGCTGTTTTTTTATTACCACTTACCTTCCCAGCCTTTTGTTGTACCCATCCCAAGTTTTATAAAACATGTAACTGCCCTCAAATTGAAAATGATGCAATAATTTAAATGGAACCATTCATTTCCTCAATTAAAAAATTTAGTATGTTTTTTATGTTCTACTGTTAATAAAGTATGGGTTTATGAGATGTGCAAATCATTGCATTTTGCTTTTATCCATATTTTACACAGCATCACAACTGTTTTGGAATTGGAGTTGTACTTAAATAGCAGGCACCTTTTTATTTTGTGCTGTTTTGTTCAAAGTTTTATAAAACTGCGACCATGGCCTTAGTAGCTCTGCAATGATACTAACCTTAAGTTTTGGAGAAAAGAAAAGAGAGTATTTTATTTTGATAGCAAAAAATTAGGCTTGAGGAGTTGGTGACTGAAACTTCTGGCATTTAGTCAGCTTGTAGATAGTTGCATAGTTTGTATAAGAGGAAACTCCTTGACTGTTGCTTTGTGATAGTAATGGTGTCAGGTAAACCTGCCCAGGAATTATATATCTTAATTTATCCACTGTTAACTTACAGAACACATTTCAAATGGCCTATATGCTGACACTTTGTATGTCAATTGGCTGGTTCAACAGTCACATGCCAAGAGGCAGGTATAGCTAACTGGGCAATTTTTTAGTAAAATGTCAAAACCAAGTAGAAGAAAAATATGAATCTGTGGTCTGGGAAGATCCAGGCAACAGGTCTAATTATATTTGTCTTACCATCCAGCGACATTCAAGATTGTAGCAGTTGAAATATCTAAACTATCTAAACTATAATATAAACATATAAATATAAACCTTTTTTATGCAATAATGATTTATAGCAGAGATTTTGCTTCATGTAGAAATGTTTGGGTTATAAAGTCTTTCACATATTTCTAACAGGTGTTTAGGTGTTGTAATTTGTTATTAGGATGTTTTTAAAGATTTCGTAGTGGTCTCTGTAGAATTTGTAGGATATTAGTTGTATTTATTTGGATATGTTCTGTATTTGACAAGATAGCTTTCATTTAATTTTTGTGTTTCTTAATTCTTCAGCTCTTTAATGGATGATATATTGGTTGAATTCCAATCAGATTTTAATACTGTGTTTAAGTGGTGTCTGTGTAAAGTCTACATCTAATAGTGTAATTATTTCAAATTGTAATCAAATGATGTAATGTGTGTTCTATGAATAAAATTGATTTCTTTTTCAGCTATGTAATTAAATATAGTTTTGTGTGACATGTCTTTAGAATCTGTAGATGGACTATCAGGACTTCTTCTGTCACACATGTCAGTAGAAAATCAAATCAAATGTAAGAGCAAGAATGTGAGAATTTAAAAAATAAATAATATGTGCAAATATAAGAATGAATGAACATTATTAGATATGTATACAAATTATATATATACATATTTCTACATGTGTGTGTGCGTGTATATAAATATATATAAAATAAAATATACAGAGGTCAGCAGTTGAATATTGTGCAAATGAAATGGCATATAGAGTATGGTCTGCATAATGTCGAACTGAAAGTGAGGTGTCTATGAAGTGTTCAGCAGTCTGATGGCCTGATGGACCGAAGAGACAGATTCAACACAGACACTCAAGATATGTGAAGTAAGTTTAATTGTGAGAGTGTCAATAAAGATAATGCTTGTGAACATGTACAGGTTATGTCATGTACAAGTTAGCCAGCAGCAGGCGGCGGGGTTACTGGTCCCTATATACTAGGGGACCAGAGGACACCCCAGCACTTTGTTTCCTCTGCTTTTTTCTGTCTGTCTCTGGTTTTGCTTTAGTTTCCTTTCCTATGTATGGTCTGGCTTTTCTCTGTGTGTACTTTCTTGCTATTCATATGATTCAGTGAATTAAACTCTGTTCCAAGAATTCTATTCTTTTCCAAAAGGATTTTTTTGAGTGAATTGATTTTAATTGGATCTAAAAAAGTTGGATCTCTGCATCTTTGGTGGAATAAGGTTATCATGTTGGCCTCAAAATTGGCAACCACAATGCTGTGTTACACAAAGAAGATTTGTCATACTTGCAGCTCATCATTTATAGACCTGTTATATAAAACAATACAAAATACAAAATCACTTCATAATTTTGGGGTGTGAAGCTTTTTTAATTAATTACATTTATTAATGAAATGTTTGAACCATTAGCTGCACAACATTTCTCCTGTCACCTTTTTCAGTTTACGTGTTGTTTTCAATAAATTGCATGCTTAAAAATGTTTTGTCTCACCCCCATTTCTTCTTGTTGCATGTGGAAGCTCTACTTGGAACGTTGTTAAGACCCAGCCATGCAAAATATTATTTTTTGCCTTTTTTCAAGTGGTCCTAAACTTTTCATTGGGACTGTATTAGGAAACTCACATATTAGATAACGTCTGTTTTAGCACTTGATCACTTTTAGCATGAAAGACTGGATGTTAAGTCCTTTTACTCTCTCAGATGTGATTAGAGGTAAGATGGGGAGACCTTAGTCTCTTTCAATACCACCTCTCTTGACATAATACATATGGGCAAATGACACAGGTGTACAGATACCTGTATTGCTAAGCAAGATAAAAATAAAATAGCAGAACATCACTCCCCAATAGTAGAGCAAAATCTTTGCTTTCTGTAAATACAATTAACCACATAGCAAGCCACACTGAATGTCCAATGTTAGAATTAAAAGAAAACAAAATGCAGAGTTAGTTAAAGCCACATCTGTGCCAATCAGTTTAAATGAGGCATAGGAAGGAAAAACAATTCACAGATTTAAGGAAGAAGTTAAGACAGACTCTGGGGGTAAGTCTTAACAGATTACTACGAAAGTGCAGCTTTAGCACCAAAGGTAATTGCAAAGAAAATGTTTGGTGTATCCTTTGGACTGAGGAAAGAGAAGACTTGGTGCTGGAATGAGAACGTACAGGAAAGTATTCAAATAAAGATTTCAGCAAAGAAAACATGG
Organism: Etia nguti; assembly: GCA_015106755.1. Lineage (NCBI taxonomy): Eukaryota > Metazoa > Chordata > Actinopteri > Cichliformes > Cichlidae > Etia > Etia nguti. Next base: position 20,563 of record VUQG01043692.1, read on the forward strand.
GATGGTCAGAAAGATGAAAAAAATAAATAATTGTAAAGGCATGTATGGTGGCACCAAAATGTTTAATCATTTGATCAGAAATAATGGAAATATGTCAAAAATTACAAATACTACCATTACTGTTTTCTGTAATTCAGCATTTGCATATTTATATACAAAAACTGGTTAAATATTTCACTAATCCTGCTACTAATAATGACAACTGGGGCCGATGGGTACTAAAATTATGGCTCATGTAAATGAGAAGTTATTTCCTCTATGTTCACTCTTACTACATTAATGGTGTTTTACTTAAATGAACACCTGTACTGGGGAATTTGAATACTGACAAATGTATTGAATTGATAGAATGCAGCAGAGCTATTTATATGGAAATGAGCCACTTATGTTCACTGCTAAGCTTAGAAAAAGCACCTCCTAAGAGGATTACTTTTTCATTTTTAACATTTAATTAAAAGTTCAAACTTTAGTTTGTTGCCTCTCTGGAGTTATAAAATGAATACCAGCTCAATGCTAACTACAAAAACTGGTTTAATTTTCTGAATTTTTGAATCAAACATCCCAAATTTGGCTGAAAAATGTTAGTTAGAAACTGGAGATTGTACAGAGGAAAAACAAGTATAAAATCCCTTCTGACCCATATGCTGAAGAATAATTTGATGTTTATTGCAGCTATGGTGTAAATGAAGGCACATAACACCACATAATCATGCAAAACACCCACAAAGTCTTGCTGCTGTACACATAAACATCATCAACCATGATGACACAGCGGAGAGCTGTTTTGAACAGTAGTCACTGCCTTTGGAGCAAAGGACACTACTAACAAGGTAAGTGTTGTTATTTTAAATGTCCTCATTTCACACAAAAACTTAACTTGTTTGGGTTTTTTTAAAATTTCCTAAAGTAATGTTTATTTATTCAAGCAGCATAAACTCTCTTCAACAGATTTAAAAAGTGTCAATTTGATTTGGTTAGTTAGTTAATTACTAATGTCAGTTAGGTTTTTTTTCTTTCAACTACCTTACGCGTTCTTTGTAATTTTTTACCTTTTTTTGCCTGTGTTGTAGTGGTAATGTTATATTTGCTTATCCTTTTCTAAATGCCATCTGCTGCCTGCATTCTGTCTCAGGTGCTTTGGGAACACTTTACATTACAACTTATATGGCATATGTAGGGTAATACTATATACTATATAATAACTAACTTGGTATTAAAAGTGTGTATGCCTGAGTAATGTTACATTTACAACTACCAATATTTTCCTAAACCCTAACACTCAATAGCAAGGGCTGGAGAAATGATGGATTAAGCAATGGTGTTATGACTATTTTATCTGTACACACCAGTTGAACTATGAATTTAAATAATAAAAAGGCAAACAAACTGGTAACGTGGCAGAAAAGTAAATGGATGTCTCTTTGTTGTTATTATTATTATTATTATTATCTTATTAATCAAATTAGACTGGTTTTGTAGATTCCAGATAGTGTCCACTCCATGTACATATACTAATATTGCAACAAGTTTTTGCAAGATAACATTTACGCTATCTAGAAATTGAACATCTACCACTGTCTTTGCTCTTTCAAAATGTTTCCATGCATTTCTGTTCAGAGTGCTTCTTCAAATATTCATCATCTTATGCATACAATGCCTTGTAATTAATATTAAGGGAATATACTGTTTGCATATGTAATCAGCTCTGTTCACATTTGCAAATCTCAATACAGTTGAATAAACATTAAAATGTTACCTTCAGAAGCAAGCTTATTAGTTTGATGACCTATTGTAAAGTCAAGAATAATTTAGAATGAATAATCTGGGATTTCAATCTAATCCACCCATATTAGGGTGGAGCCTTTAGTTACCAAACCTGAGGCAAAGGCTCAGTTGTTAAAAATGTTAAAGAACTATTTGTGGCAAAGCGGATAAGACCAGAAACATGCCACAGCAGCAAAAGTCTCATTAGGCTATAGATGACACGAAGCAGCAACGGCTCTGTGATTGCACTGTAACATCATGACATCAACAACACTGGAAATAAAACCCATTTTTGTTCTATCCTATACTGTTGTCAGTGGACATTCTCAATAGCTTAGATAACCTAAAAAACACAATTTTTGTAGATGATCACATATGACATATTAACTTTGTTTATTGTGTGTTTTTTCACCCGTGGAAAATACAGTGACTTCACATTTATCTATGAGTGAGATTCAATTCGTATTTGGTGATATTTGTGGGGCTGTTTTAAACACTGCAGTTGAAATTTCCTGCCACTTAAAAAAAGTTACTCCTTATGCTTGCTTCTCTTCTGTAATGTTAGCTTTATGCTAAAATACTGCAAACACACCTGTTCTGCAGCATGAAGGAAGATGAACAAAGTATATGTACTGGCAAAACCATTTACTTACTTATCAGTCTCAGCAGCATAAGCTGGAATAACCTTTGGCCACAGTCCACAGTCTTTCTGACAGTTTTTTTGTTATTTTTGTTTTTTTGCTTTAAACTGCCAATAAGATTCGTTTAGGTATCTGAATGTCATTCACGACTGACTTTGACCTGTCCCTATAGATGCTGTCCAGTTTAATTTAGGTTTACTCTTAAAAGAGAGCAGAGAGTCAGCTTAAGGTTAATTTAATAGTTTGTGACACTGAACTCACCTGTTTTTTGTTTTTTTTCTTCAAACCTTTTACGCAGAACCAACTGCAGGAACATGCAAAGCATGAATTGGTGTGTTATTTTAGAATTTGTTGACAAAAAAAACCAAGAACGATGAAAAAGATACTCAAGGGAACACTGGAGTTGCAGTATTAGAATAACACCTGAACAAAAATTATAACTCATTTTAAATTTGTGTTGATCTCACTATTCCTGCTTTTCTTTGTCTCCTCCTTGTGTTATTTGTCTCTCTAACAGCAGATATGTCTGTTAACTCTTCATCTGCCTACAACAATGTTCTGGGTGACCAATGCTCGACAGTTCGTTTTTATATGAACATTGGCTTCACTTTGTTGAGAATCACCATCATCCTCCCTCTCTGCACCTTGGTCCTCTGCCTGGCTCGCGAACAATGGAGGCAGCAGCACTCCTTTAAAGCAGCAAGTCACGCCGACATCATCACTTATCACATGGTTGTCATAGAGCTGATGTGGATCTTGGGCGGTTTCTCCTATTTATATGGCACATACACTAATCTCTCATTAATGATGATGGTAGGAGTATATGTTCGTTACATCACTTTCTATGCAGAGATATTCTTACACATCCTGACCTGTGTAGAGCGTTACCTGGCTGTTGTTCACCCCATCACCTACATGGGTCTAAGAACTGCCCGTTGGGTCAGGATAAGAAACATCAGCACTGGCTGTGCTTGGCTGCTGAGCTTTGGACTGACCTTAGCTAGAGCTCTTTGTATCCGTAATGACATCACCATTCAGCTGTTGTGTACTTTGGTTTTGTCAATAATAATCATATCTTTCTGCAGCCTCTCTGTTCTTTACGCTTTGATTCGCTCAGGGCCAGGAGAGAGAGGCAGAGAAAAGGAGTTGGTCAACCATGCAAAGCAGAGAGCTTTCTACACCATCACAGCTATATTAGTCATGTTCTGGTTGTGGTTTGTAGGGCTACTTGTTAACATCACGGTGAGCCAACATCCTCAGCTGAATAGCTATATCAAGTGTTTGGTAGAAATGAGTGTAATCTGGTTCAACTTGCCAAGTCATTTGATTTTACCTCTACTTTATCTACACAGGGTAGGAAAACTCACATGTTGCTTTTATAAAAATAAGTGAACATGAGGGTTAAATTGAGGCTAAAAGACTTGCATATACACTACTGTAGTCTTACATATTTAATAATATAGATTTTCGTATGAGAAAACTTATCTACTCTATACCAGCAACAGTAGCATCTGGATTTTTCCACTTTATATTTCTTTTAACTTAATAACTTTGTTTTAATTTAATTCAATCCATTTTTAAATATAATTTCACATTACTCTTTTAATTATAGTTTCTTTGGACAGGTACAGAGGTTTGCTGGGATAGTGTTTACTCAGGTGTTTAGATAGTTGAGATGTTGAAAGCAGTTTTACGAGTAAAAAATGAATTAAATGGTGTTGTTAAATGAATGGATATTTACTTAACTCTAGTGAAACTGCTAAGATCACATTGCAAAAAACTGTAATAAATTACTTCGCAACATGATTCATGATAATAACTTCTGTAAAATGTATAAAAATATGTGAAAAGTGTTAACTTTTTACAGTAGTGGCCAACATTAGCAGGAAGTTAGCAGTAAGCAGGCTTGGGTGTGGACAGTGAAATGGATTCATGTTTTAATGGTGGTGTGAGGGAGGGGGAAGGAGGTTACTTTTTCACATAGGGCCATAGGTTTGAGTGGTGTTTACCTTTAATAAATGAAGTCATCATTTAAAAACTCTAAATTTATATTTATTCAGCCTTTTTTGTCTAAGATTCATATTTGTTTGGATTGTAGACAAACGAGTTCTGGCACTGTAGGCTCTGACATCAGTTGCATAGTCAAATACAAGTCAAATTTCTTTATTACACTCTGTTAATGATGTGTAAACAGGGTGTTGTCATAGTAGCATATATATAGTATGACAAGAAGATTTGAATACTGTATTCAGATCATGTCTGTATAATGTGTACATGCATTACAATAATATATTGTTGGAATTATATCCTGGACAAAGGAATGTGTTTAAATGTATGATTAACTGAACCAGAGAGGATGAATATTGTAAACAGTCAGTCTACTGTTGTCATATAAAATTAAATAAACTTGGTTTTATCGTGTGACACTTATTAAACACACTTTCTTCTGTCACGTGTCAGCAGGGGAATACAAATTTGCCTCTTGAAATTTACCGTGAAAGTATCAGAAATTCTGTGCCAGCTTTGCATGAAAATTAACTCATGCATGCTCTGTAAACAAGTACGTGTCATAAATTCAAATAAAGTGCAAGTCCAAGCCACTCAGTAAGTTCTCAGAGTCAGGAGAAAAGCAATTGGAGAGAAATATCAAGAAGAAACAATTTTTCTAACAAGGTAAAGTATTTTTAAAGAGCTGTTTCTCCTTGAATTTTTTAGTTGGTAATTTTAATGATGCAGTTGAATGGACAACAAACTTATTAGCTCTTACCAATTTCCAGATGCATTTTTAAATACACTTTCAGACTTTATGTGTAGTTTAATTTGATTTAAATTAAAGTGAATTTAAATTTTTGAATATAATGAGATCAAATTTACTCACTTTAGAACATATTCAATGGTTGTCATATTCAATATAGTCAATATTTTGTTTGGATAATATGATGGTAAAACAAACACAACATGTATACAACAGGTAGCTAAAACACAAACTCAAAAACCTATTGTGTCTTATTGTCACAGATCATTTTTAGCCAACAAAAGCATTTCACCTCAGGTAGTGCTGAGTTTTGACGAAGCATTTTCCAATTTGTACTTTCAGTCATTTTCTATTTGAGTTTATTGCAGTTTTTCAGTTAGGATTTTGTTACCTTTACAGATATTACTAGGTTTGTTTCCTTATATTTAAATTCTCAAGTTTTTTAGTAATAGTTATCTGGAATTCAACAACCCACAACCGAAACTTCTAACCCATCCTTTTCATCAGGACGGGTAAGTAAATCCCCCAAAATTTGATTCTGTTCATCTGGATGTAGCGTTTTCAGTGGGACCAAGTGACGAAACATTTCTCCCACTGAAAACGCTACGTCCAGATGAACAGAATCAACTTTTTGGGTATCGTAGGTGTGTTTCAGTCTTTTTTCACGTTCTCTTTTCTCTCGTTTTTATTCACACACTATCTCTCTTATTACTTTTGTCTCCTAAGACTTCCAACATATACAGCAGAAATGTTTTCCAACTTCTCCAATGTCACCTCCAACAACCTTCTGGTCTACAACTGCACCACAGTCACCTTTTACATAAACTCTTCCGTCTTTGCATTGAGATTCATCCTCCTCCTCCCTCTCTCCAGCCTTGTCCTTTATCTGGGTCGCCAACAATGGCAGCAGAAGCACTCCTTCAACAAAGCAAGCCACTCTGACATCTTCACCTACCACGTGGCTGTCATGGAGCTGATTTGGGTTTT